>PVHP010012568.1:0-42674 GCA_004024765.1 Zapus hudsonius
AAAAAAAAAAAAAAAAAAAAAAAAAAAAAAAAAAAAAAAAAAAAAAAAAAAAAAAAAAAAAAAAAAAAAAAAAAAAAAAAAAAAAAAAAAAAAAAAAAAAAAAAAAAAAAAAAAAAAAAAAAAAAAAAAAAATCAATTAAAAAGATGCCATGGTGAAACCCATTATTTTGTATGTTAACCAGAAAAATGAGTTATTTTTAAAAAGGAGCAAAGTATTGAAAAGGAGAAAAGAAGTCCTTCAAGAATTGGCCCTGAATAACTTAGACGTACACATACAACCAAAAAATGAGTAACATAAATAACAGACCTTGCACCCTCCACAAAAATCATTTCAGGGCTGGAGAGATGGCTCAGCAGTTAAGGCACTTGCCTCCAGTGCCTAAGGCCCCGGGTTCAATTCCCCAGGACCCACATAAGCCAGACCCACAAGGTGGTGGCTCTGGTTCTCTTTCTCTCTCTCTCTCTCTCTCTCTGCTTGAAAATGAATAAATAAAATATTTTTAAAAATCATTTCAAAGGATCGCACACTGATGTAAATGTAAAATGAAAGACAAGCCCGTGTCTAAGGGAAATTAAGACCCAGAGAAGAGATGGTTGCATAACTAGTGGCGGTAGACATAATTCAAGCCTGTCTGCGTTATTTGAAAGCCCCATTTTGCTCATCAAACTTTACCTCCCTGTCCTTGGTGGAGCAATTCCTCTCCTTTTCTTCTCTTTTTTTTTTTTTTTTTTTTTTAGGTAGTGTCTTCCTCTAGGCCCAGGCTGACCTGGAAAATTCACTATGTAGTCTCATGGTGGCCTCCAACTGAAGGTGATCCTCCTACCTTTCTTTGTCTTCCAAGAACTGGGATTGAAGGTGTGCACCACCATGCCAGGCTAATTCCTGCCTTTCTAAAGAAATGCAAACTGGGCATGAGGGTACATTCCTGTAATCCCAGCATTGCAGGCTGAGGCAGGGGAATAGTGAATTGGAGACCACTCTCAGATACACACGAGACCTTTCTGAAAGAGAAAAAGAGCACTACATTTGGATCCACAGTAAATGAGACTTCAGTGCTCTTACCACAGAAAAAAATAAAAAATAAATATAAATAAAAATGCCACTGCCAGCATTCACCCTAGCTTCATTCCCAGCAGGGGGACTTGAGTCAGGGATCATTATGGGTGTCATGAAGCAAAACAAATACTTAGAGCCTGAGTCTTTTTTTTCCCCAAATTTACATAAATTATTGTCAAAGACACAATATAATTAACTCCTTCTCAGGGGGTTTTATCGGAGTTTCATTCACTCATGGGTTTGATTCATTTAGAAGTCTTTGCTGGGGACACTGTTCTAGGAATTCTGGGAGGAGGAAGAAGGCAGGAAGAGCTCTAGTTTCAAGTTAGCAGCTAGCCTGGGTTTTATAGTGATAATTTTTTTAAAGAATATTTTTATTTATTTTCAAGCAAAGAGGCAGAGAGAAAGAAATAGAGAAAGAGAGAGAATGGGTATGCCAGGGCCTCCAGCTGCTACAAACTCACTTCAGATGCATGCACCACTTTGAACATCTGGCTTTATGTGGGTACTAGGGAATCGAACCTGGGTCATTAGGCTTTGCAGGCAAGTGCCTTAACTGCTGAGACATCTCTCCAGCCCCCAAAATGAAAATTTCTTTTTTTAAAAAAAAGAATAAATGAATGAAAAAGAAACGAAAGGGTGCATAAGGTACAAACACCACCCTCCAAAATAAGCTTTAAATGCAGGAAACAGGGCAGGACATGGTGGCACACACCTTTAGCTCCAGCACTTGGGGAGCAGAGGTAGGAGGATCTTTGTGAGTTCAAGCCAGTCTGGGATACAGAAGGAGTTCCAAGTCAGCCTGGGCTAGAGTGAGACCCTACCTTGAAAAAAATATATATAATGCGCAAAGAATGAAGTCTCTTTTTTCAAGTTTGTACATTTTCAAAAGAAAGAAATAAAATGGGCCAGAGTGACTTCAATAATATATTTTATTTAAGCTGATCTATCAAAATCATTTCAGTAGGTTTTTGGAATATATATATATATATAAAATGAGATTTTACACTGGAGCATCTTATAGCATTTTCAATTCAGGCTTTTGAAGTGGGTTAGTTTGATGACAGCGCTGCACAGCACAGGTCTAGGAGAAAAAGTCTGTACTTGTCGAGTCAAAATGGAGAGATTGTAGTAGATACATTCAGCAAGTCAGAGAAAATCTCGGTCCACCAGACGATATATCCCAAACCAAAGTCACGCTGTCGCCTCAAATATCTCCTCCCTTATATCCCAGCTCAGCTAACGTGGCCTTATCATCCACCAGCTCACTCCAGTCTTTTTTCATCAAGAGATCACACACACACACGATTTTAATGAGTGTCACACATGCACCTTCCTCTCCACTCCGAGATCATCTTCATCTCAGTCTTTCCCTGGCACTTTGGCTCGCGCATCCTCCCTCTCCTAACGTCAGGAGACTTACACGTGCAGGTGGACGTACAGATCCTGTTTTTGCTGTGTTTTTCGGTTGTTCCAGGTAGGCAGGGTCTCGCGGCGGCCCTCCTACCTCCGCCTCTCAAGGCGTGCGCCCCGGGCTCGGCGAGTACCTAGAAGGAGAGTCAGGAGAATTCTAGAAACCCCCTCCCCCTGGGGCCGCGGTTCTAAACCTGGGGGCGGGACCCGAGCGTCACGCACGCGGCGGCGGCGGCGGGGGGGGGGGTTCAGAGCGAGCAGTTCCGGCCTCAGCTGGCGCGCCTGCGCGCTGCCGTCCGCTCGCTCGCTCGAGGACCCGTATTTAAAGAGACAGGCGGGTCAGTCCTCGCGGGCTGCCCGCGGCCTTGTGGGCCTCTGTCCCGGAGACCGTCGCCGAGCGTCGGAGCCGGGGAGCCCGGAAGGCAGGTGAGCGGCGGGCCGCGGCGTGGGGAGGGCGGCGGGCTGGGGCTCGGAGCGGCCGCCGGCTCCTCCCCTGCCCGCCCGGGGGCACACCCTCCGTGACGTGGCGGCCCCCCGGGAGCCCACGGGAGGCCCGCGGCCCCCGGGACCTCGGGGTCGCGCCAGGGAGGAGCTTCCCGCACCCTCTCCCCCCACCACACGGGTGTCCGTTCGGGGCCTGACTCCGCAGCTCGCCGTCGGTGCCTCCTCGTGGCCCCTGGGCCGGGGACCGGGGCTGCTCCCCAGATCCACCTTCCAGGACCTTCCGGGGAAAGCATGGAGGTGCAAAGCTTGGCTGAGCTCCTTGTCCCCGAGCCTGCCGCCCTCGCCTCTCCTCTGATCGTGCTTGTGCAAATACAGACCCCAAACACTTCTGGGGAGCTCGCCTTGTCCTTTCCTCAGCCACCCTGAAGCCTAACCCTGGTCTTTGATTTCTGAGACTGTCGGGTTCGAACTCAAGGCACTCCTAGCCTCTGCGTGGACCACCACGCCCGGTTCCGAACCCCCTTTGAAAAATAGGGAAACCAGCAAGTGACACGGTGGGTGCGCACGCTTGTAGATCCAGGGTCACCCAGAGCCAGCCTGGGCTACATGACACCTTGTTTGAAGTCCAAAACAGCCTGGCGTGCGGAGGCAGAGGTAGGATCACTGTGACTTTGAAGCCAGCCTGAGACTATACATAGTGAATGCCAGCCAGCCTGGGTTAGAGCAAGACCTTACTTCAAAAAAATCCCAAAAGTGGAAAGGAAAAAAAAAGAAAAGGAAACAGACTCAGAGGAGTTCGCTCTTCACCCATGTATGGGAGCTGGGCAGGCTTGCTCTCTCGTCCCTGATTGCAAAGCTTCTCTTTGCTTAGTGTTGTGCGCAGCGAGTGAAGCCGGCTTTCTATTGTGACACGTCAGTTTCACTTCATAGAAGTGCTGCCTGGACGTTATTTCCTGTACGCTGAAAATTAGGACTATAAAGATAAAAGGTGTGAGCACAGAAAGGTGTGGGGACATCTGCCTGTATCTACTTGGACTGCTTCATCAGTCCCTTTGATTCTTACCATCTAGTTATTTAAGCTTTCCCTGATTCAAGTTGCTGCATTAAATAGGTTAATTGGATATGTAGCCTTTGCTTAAAGGTTAACGACTTTACTGATTATAGTACGAGCTAACATTTATTGAGCCTTTGCTGGGTGCTTAGCTCATGTCTAAAGGCTTTACCCTTAGAACAACTTGAACTGTTTTTTTGTTTGTTTGTTTGTTTGTTTGCATTTTTTGGTTTTTGAGGTAGGGTCTCTCTAGCCCTGGCTGACGTAGTCTCAGGGTGGCCTTGAACTCATGGTGATTCTCCTATCTCTGTTGGGATTAAAGGAATGCACCACCACGTCCAGCTTGTTTTGAGACGGAACTCACTGTAGCTCCGGTTGCCCTACTCTGTAGCCCAAGGCTGGTCTTGAACTCACAGAGATCCTCCTATCTCAGCTTCCTGAGTGCTGGGATTAAAGGCATGTACCACAATATCTAGCTAGAATTTGGTACTTTTATTATCCAAATTTTACAGATGAGGAGTCAGGAATAGAGAGGTTAAGGTCACACAGCCTTAACAATGGCTAAGCTAAGATTTGAACCCAAGCAGTCATTCTGGTTCTAAGTTCTGTTTAGTTGCCTCTGAAAAGAGGTTTTCTTTTCTTTAAAGAGGTTTTCTGGCCAGGCATGGCGGCACACACCTTAAATCTCAGCACTTGGGAGGCAGAGGTAGGAGGATTGCCGGGAGTTCAAGGCCAGCCTGAGACTATGTAGTGAATTCCAGGTCAGCCTGAGCTAGAGCGAGACCCTACCTCAAAAAACAACCAAAAAAAAAAAAAGGTTTTCTGTTGAAACCACAAATCTATGTAGTGGCTGGTTTTCTGAAGAAGGCATATGTGTTATACTTCACATTAAAACTTCATGAGGACAATGTAATTTTTCTTGGTGATTAAAAAGAAACTTGAAGATCTTGGTAAAACTTAAAGGTCATCATCCATTATGAATAGAATATATTATTGATGGCCTAAAAAACTCCTGTGTTATTTGGATTCTCTTCGTTGTAATTGCCTAGATATATTTATGTATATTAGATAATTGAATGCCCTTTGGAAAACTGGATTTTCCTGTACTGGAACACCACTTCATCCTAAGCAGTAAATGTTTAATGCCTAATTATTTGATTTGTCAGCATGGGCTGAACTTAATGCCTCTTTTTTTTTTTTTCATGCAGCTATATGACTTTGGTTTTTAAGATCCTCTTCCCTCAAAACATTTGTGCGCTTGGCCGAAGAGAACTGTGTCTATTCCGAGAACAGTGTCACTGGCCTGACATAAGACATTTCACACAGTGGTCAGAAAGAGATCTGCTTCGTGGGTGCTGCCTCCTCCAGAGAAAAAAGCCTGTTCTGTCATTTCAGGGAGGCCATCTAAGACCCTGTACCACTCGCCCTGTTTTCTGGCCAGGATCGCATGTGGGACTCTGTAGTGGGCCCTGTGCGATGGCCGAGCAAAGGTTCTGTGTGGACTATGCCAAGCGTGGCACAGCCGGCTGCAAAAAATGCAAGGAGAAGATTGTGAAGGGGGTTTGCCGAATTGGCAAAGTGGTGCCCAATCCCTTCTCCGAATCTGGGGGCGATATGAAAGAGTGGTACCACGTTAGGTGCATGTTTGAGAAACTGGAGAGGGCTCGGGTGACCACCAAAAAAATTGAAGACCTTACAGAGCTGGAAGGCTGGGAAGAGCTGGAAGATAATGAGAAGGAACAGATAACCCAACATATTGCAGGTGGGACAGCTTACTGGTACTGATAGGGGTAGGGATAGGGATGAGGAGAGCCCAGTCTGTGTCTTTCTTCCAGCTTTTTATTTGGAAAAACTTTCAGAGTCAAAAGAGTTCTCAGAATAAAAATAGCACTATGAACACTTATATTCTTTCTACTCAAATTTTCCTATTGTTAACAGTTTATCATTTGTGTTTATATGTTTTCATGCTCTCTCCATATGTACAGAGACTTTTTTCCTTGAGCTGTGTTAGAGAAAGTTGTGTACATCATCAGGCCTTTCAGTTACTTGAGTATGCATATCTTTTTTTTGATTTTTCGAGGTAGGGTCTCACTCTAGCCCAGGCTGACCTGGAATTCACTTTGTAGTCTCAGGGTGGCCTTGAACTCATGGTGATCCTCCTGCTTCTTTCTCCCAAGTGCTTGGATTAAAGACGTTCGCCACTGGGCCTGGCACTACTTTTATTTTTTAATGTTATTTATGGGGAGAGGAGAATATGGGTGCATCAAGGCATCTTGCCACTGCAAACGAACTCCAGATGCATGTCACTTGTGCATGTACTGGTGAACTGAACCCAGGCCATCAAGCTTTGCAAGCAAGGGCCTTCAACCCTGAGCCATCTCACCAGCTCAGAATATCTTGAGAATAGAAATATTCTCTTACATGTCATGGTATGCCTATCAACCTCACTAAATTTTTCCTTAATGTGATAACTTTCTTGTATGTATACTGTTTTTTCAACTGACTGGATACTATTATTTATTTTGTTTTTTTCAAGGTAGGATCTCCCCCATCCCAGGCTGACCTGGAATTCACTATGTAGTTACAGGCTAGTCTCCAACTCACTGTGATCCTCCTACCTCTGCCTCCCAAGTGCCGGGATTAAAAGTGTGTGTCACTATGCCCAACTCAAAGATGATCCTTTAATAGCTTTCTTTCCTTCAGTACAGAATCCAAGTCTAGAATCAGATTGGGTATTGCATTTAATTGTCATGCCTCTGTGGCTCCCTTTAATCTGGGATCTTTCCATAGTATTTTTTATTTATTCATGATGGGAGTATTTTTTGAGATAGGGTTATGCTGCCTGCAAATTTGTAGCAATCCTGCCTTTACCAAATGCTGAGATTACAGGTGTCCCACCATGATGGTACTTAATAGTCTGTTTTAGGATCTTGACATTTTTAACTGCTGAGCCATCTCTCCAGTCCAGGGCAATGACATTTAAAAAAAATTTTTTTTTTTTAAGGCAGGATCTTCCTCTAGCCCAGACTGGCCTGGCACTCACTCTGTAGTCCCAGGCTGCTCTTAAACTCATAGTGATCCTCCTACCTCTGCCTCCTGAATACTGGGATTAAAGGTGTGTGCCACCACACCTGGCTGACATTGACATTAAAGAACAAAGTACCCACTACTACCACCTTTCATCCGTCAACTTGTCATCTGTCTGGGCTCGGAAATTACTGCCATATCCCAGGAATTTATAATTGATTATTGTACTTAATTTGACACTTAACTGTCCCATATTTGATATCCATTTAGCTTGTTTAGGCTGGCTTCTATGTCTTATACACCCTCCTCCCCACTCCCAGCAGGATCTTGGTATGTAGCCCAGGCTGGCCTTAAACTATGTGTACTCTTACCTGAGCCTCAAAGTACTGGGATTATATATAGTCCAACCATGTCCGACTCAATCTTTTCTTTTTCTTTTTTTTTTTTTTTTTTTTTTTTTTTTTTTTTTTTTTTTTTTTTTTTTTTTTTTTTTTTTTTTTTAATCTTTTCTTTTTCTTTTTTTAGTTTATTTATTTATTTGAGAGAAAAATATGACCAGGGCCTCCTGAAAACAAACTCCAGGTGCATGTACTACTTCATGTGTCTTGCTTTATGTGCAGGTACTGGGGAATTGAAAACAAGCTGTCAGGTTTTACAAGCAAGCACCTTTAACCACTGCTCAATTTTTCCACCCCTCTTTTTTTCTTTAAAAGTTGTTTCAAAGCCTGGCATGGTGGCACACGCCTTTAGTCCCAGCACCCGAGAGGCAGAGAGGTAGGAGGATTAGCCTAGGCTGACCTGAAATTCACTAGTAGTCTCAGGGTGGCCTCGAACTCTCAGCAATCCTGCACCTCTGCCTCCCCAGTGTTGGGACTAAAGGTGTGCGCTACCATGCCCGGCTTTAGGAATCTTAAATGAATACTTTGAAATTCAATTAGTCCTCTTGAACTTCATTGTTCTAAAATATTAGTGGCCCTAAAAATGGGCATCTTGAGCCTTTGGTATTTACTGACCCATATCTCCTTCAAAGGAAGAGAAAGGAAGTGTAGGTAGAATTCAACTGTAGCATGACATAGATGAGTCAATTGCTGGAAATTTTTCTACCTGTGCCTAACTGATGCTCTGGTCTGTGTTCATTTTACTTTTCTGATGATTACTATATATTGGTAAATTGGGCTATTCTGTGGAGCTGGGGTCAATTTCCTTGCCTCTAATCGGTATACTTAAGCATCATAAGCCTGTCATGTGTGCAGCCATGAAAATCTTGGACTTGGAGGTCAAGTGGTGTGCTTCTCTTTCCTTACTAGCTGTGTGACCTGGGACATGGTACCTGACCTTTTGCAACCTTTACTTATGCAGTTTTTTTAAATGGTTAGGTAGTACTCTCCACGGATGTGAAGACAGAAAAGAATTAAGTATTTTAAGTACCCAACACAGCGCCTAGAACATTATAAGAAATTAAAAACACTTTTTTTTTTGTTTTGTTTTGTTTTGTTTTTCGAGGTAGGGTCTTGCTCTAGCCCAGGCTGACCTGGAATTCACTATGTAGTTTCAGGGTGGCCTTGAACTCACGGCAATCCTCCTACCTCTGGCTCCCGAGTGCTGGGATTAAAGGCATGTGCCACCATAAAAACACTTTTTTTTGAGACAGGGTCTCATAGAGCCCAAGCTGGTCTCTATCTATTAAAATATGATGGCTAATTTTCCCCAAAATCCTGTCACTTCTGAAAGTTCTTTGTCCGCGGGAGAAGTGGAGAATGTTGATAAAAATTTAAGTTACTGGCACACGCCTTTAATCCCAGCACTTGGGAGGCAGAGGTAGGAGGATTGCTGTGAGTTCAAGGCCACCCTGAGACTACATAGTGAATTCCAGGTCAGCCTAGACTAGAGCGAGAACCTACCTTGAAAAAAAAATTTTTAAGTTACTAATAGAAGTATATAGCCAAGATGCCCCTCACGCGTCCCCCCCCACACACCCTTCTCTGCCCTCTGGCCTCTGCCTTCTTACCTGCTCTCTCCACTCTGAAAGACCTACCAGTCTTGGGCAGGAGTGTCGTGGATTGTACCAAGCAAGGCTCTGAGAATAGTTGATAGAATCTTTGAAAACTACAGCATCTTTCTCTGAAGGATGTTTCTGCTCTTTGGGATCTTACAGATCTGTCTTCTAAGGCAGCAAGTGCACCAAAGAAGAAAACTGTTGTCCAGGCTAAGTTGACTACCATTGGCCAGGTGACATCCCCGGTGAAAGGTGCTTCATTTGCCACCAATGCCAATCCCCGGAAATTTTCCGGCTTTTCAGGTAAGATGGGTTAAGGCTACAAGCTGTTATGGTCCTTTTCTTTTTGGTATTTTCTTCAGGGCTCTGGCTGAGTGAAAATCTGTGTTACCTAGTACAATAATTTGCTACTGTCTGGGCAGAGTCAGGTCATGGCTAGTTCTCTATTCACTTGTATAGCATTTCTTTGTGTACTTTAATCTTTTATAGTGGGAAGGTGTTTGTTTTGTCTAGACTCTTCCCACTTGAAGTGATTACCTGGGTCCAAAGATTGTTCTAACCTGCCCTTTACTTCCTTATGTTTTGTAATAAAAGAATTCTGAGAAATCATTTCCCCAAATTGCCTGCACTGAGGGTGAAATGGAAGGAGGAGGACCATGTAGAGCTGTATCCCTTAATTTCTCTAGGTAGTTTGTATAATCATCCATTCAAAGGGGTGGACTCTTTTTTGGGACGTGGATCCAGAGGAAGAAACCATCTGAAGGGGAGTGCATTTTAGAGGCAGTACTGCAGCCTAGAGGAGCATGTGGACTTGAGAATTAAGGGGTTCTAGATGTAAATCACATCTCCTACCTCTTGTGTCTTGGTAGGATTTACCAATAGGAAAGTGTTGTCTTTTACTGTATGTATGAACACATTAAGAATCAGGTAAACTGCCACTTCATAGGTAGGGTTCAATAAAACTGTACATCATGGAACTGCAGGTGGGGGTTCAGAGGATCACTGGTATTAGATAACAGAAAGTATTGACCCAGGAGGTTTTATTCCTGAGGAAGTGCTTTTCTTAGGACCATTTTATGAATGAGAAAGCTGAAGTTCAGGTTCAAATGGAGTCTGAAGTCTGACCCCAGTATTGTATTCTGTAGTCTGTTTCGTTGGTTGAAACATTATAGCAATTGATAAAGTTGAAGAAAATAATAAAGCCAAACCCTTTGAACTCAATTAGTTTAGGGGTTCAAAGAAGCCTGGACCTGAAGTCAAAAGAAGTAGGGTTTGGTCCATGTCTGATAAGGTGGAGCAGGTCTGTCCCAGCCTCTGGCTTGGTCTGTGAATGAAGAGTCCTGTCACAAGGACCAGAGCAATAACATGATATGATAGAAATGGTGCTTGATTTTGTGGTACTTTAACTTTTGTTACATTATTTTAAAACTAAACTTTTTTTTTTGAGAGAAGGGGTCTTGTTCTATAGACCTGGCTGGTCCTCCTGTCACCACTTCTCAGGTGCTGGGATTACAAGCATGTGCCACCACCCCTGGCAATTTTAACTTTTTTTGGGGGGGCGTCTCACTCTGTAGCCCAGCTGACCTAGAGATCACCATGTAGCCTGGATGACTGGAACTCCTGACCTTCCTGCTTCCACCTCCCCAGTGCTAGGGCTACAGGCATGTGCCGCCATGCTCATTCCAGCTTTCAGGGTTTTAAAGCTGAGGCTTTCTGTCTGCCAGTATGCCAAAAGTAGAAATATCGAAGAGTCCAAGCACCAATATGAAGAGCATGATTCTGTAAGGGCCCTGGTCTTGGAATGGAATTTAGGCAGTCTGATTCTTGTAACCCCTGTCTCACTAATGCATTGGAGATTTGATCCCCTCAGTTCTTACTTAGATTCCAGATTGGGGATGATGAAAGACTCAAAATTTACAAAGCCCAGACTAGAAGCTTAGATCAGTAGGCAGCTTGCTAATGGCTCTGCTTTGGTTTTGTATATGGTCACAGAGAGGTGAGAGGGAATTAAAAGAATTGTATCTAGTCATTTTTTGGGTTGAGAGGAAACCCCTGCCTGTTGAGTATCTTTTATTTTGATAAGAAAAGATAGGTTGGGGGCTGGGGAAATGTCTCAGTAGTTAAGAGCACTTGTCTAGCAAGCATGAGGGCCGGAATTTGGTCCCTAGCACACGGCTGTGTAACACACACCTGTGACCTCAGTCCCTTGGGGGACAGAGACAGGAGAATCATTGAGGCTCACTGGTTAGCCATCTGGCCCAAAAATGGCAGTTCAGTGAAAGATTCCATCTCAAGTAAACAGTGTAGAAGACATGGAGTATTCTCTTCTGGCTTTTGCACACGTACAGATGAGGCACACACATCTGCACACACATGCATACACTATACATAAACTATACACATAAGAAAAGAAAGACAGGTTAGGAGCTGGGGAGATGACTGAGTAAACATGTTCCACAAGCATGACAACCTGAGTTCAGTTCCCCAAAATCCACTTAGAACTGGCATCTGTAATCCTAGCACCCCTATAGCAAGATGGGAGGTGGACACAGGAGAATCTCTATAGTTCACGGGCCAGATAGCCTGGTAAATGTAGTAGTAAATTTGATCTGCCTTAAACTAGGTAACCTAGGGTTGTCATTTGGCCTACACATATACAAAGGAAAGACAAGCTGAAGTGGTGAGGGCAGGAATGTTGGGAGCATACCTGACTTTCTTGCTGGTATCCTTGTCTGATAAGGTGGGTGGGTGATCTTTTCATTTACCTTCTCTTGGGCCTCAGTCTCCTCATTAGTAAGAGGACAGTGAACTATATCATTTTAAGGTGTCTTGCCTGCTCTGACAACCTGTGACAGCAATAGCTTCTCATCAGCTAACATGTCCTTTGACTTTTCCCTTTATTACCCTAGCTTTTCTGATGGTTGGCTTTATGATTGCTTATAGATCTGCATTGCAAATGAATACCAAATGTTTGCACCCAGTTTATGTGGGTGGCTTCGGAATTGAGCCTGGTTCAGCAGGCTTTGTGAGCAAGCATCTTTAACTGCTGAGTCATCTTCTCAGCGACTGCCTAATGGCCTTTGTTCTTTTTGTTTTTTGAGGTAGGGTCTAGTCCAGGCTGACCTGGAATTCACTGTGTAGTCTCAGGGTGGCCTTGAACTCACGGTGATCCTCCTACCTCTGTGCTGGGATTAAAGGCGTGCACCACCACGCCCGGCTTGGCCTTTGTTCTTGAGTAGTCTTTAAGAGATTTGGGGCATGTCTGACCTCCACTTCCCTCCCTTCTAATGTTTGTTCCTTCCCTTTTCTTTCTTTTTTTTGAGACAGGATCTCTCAGCTGAAGATGTAGCTCAGTGGTAGAGCACAAGCCTAGCATGTCAAGTCATGGTTTAATCCCCAACACTATCAGGAAAGAAAAAGCTTAAAAGCAGGTTGGAGAGATGGCTCAGCGGTTAAGGTGCTTGCCTGCAAAGCCTAACGACCTGAGTTTGATTCCCCAGTACCCATGTAAAGCCAGATGCACAGAGTGGCACGTGCATCTGGAGTTCGTTTGAAGTGGCTGGAAGCCCTGGCATGCCCATTCTTTCTCTCTCTTCTATCTCTCTCTGCTTTCAATTAAATAAAATATTTTTTTTTAAAAAAAAGAAGCTTAAAAGCACTGAGACCTCAGGGTCTTTTTGTAATCCAGGCTGGCCTTGACTTTACCTTGTACTTCTGATACTCTTGCTGCCACCTCCTAAGCGTGAGTGCTGGGATTATAGATGTGCACCAGCAGCATGCTGTGCTGGGATCAAACACTGGACCTTGTGCATGTTAACTCCACCAACTGAGCTACATCCCCGGCCCAACCTCCATTTCTTTACCTGTAACATGGATACAGTGATACTCTTGGGGGGAAGGGGTGAAGTGAACTTAGTTTTCTTCCCTTTTTTGCTCTCCAGAAAGGAAAATAAATAATCTTTGCTGTTTGTCTCCAACAGCCAAGCCTAACAGCTCCGAGCAAGCCCCCTCAGGCCCTGCTCCTAAGACAAGTCTGTCCTCAAGCAGATGTGACCCCAAACACAAGGACTGCCTGCTACGGGAGTTTCGGAAGCTGTGCGCCATGGTGGCTGATAATCCTAGCTACAACACAAAGACCCAGATCATCCAGGACTTCTTGCGGAAAGGCTCAGCAGGAGGTAGGGCCGTCAGCATCCTGAGCAGGCTTTCTTCTGAAGAGCTCAGTGCTAGGGTGTGGCCAGCTTCATGGGCACATGACCTGCATACTAGTTTAGGGCCCTATACTTGGTTTAATTCACTGTTGGTGTCTTGAAATTCTTCACAAATTATATAGCCAAATCCTCTTCCTTTTGCTTTTATTTTTATCCCCAGGAGGGCAGAAGAACCTACCCCATTTGACCAGTAGAGAAATTCACCCACATATTTGATTAAATCATATGCACAGCAGCCTAGAAGAGAATCTTCCAGCTGTTTCTTTCATAGATCTAACAAATTGTCCTTGAGTGTCTGTGATTTGATTTTCCCTGGACACATGAAGTGAAAGCCATGCCTGCTCAGTCGGAGCTCATGAGCTAAAGATGAGGTAGATACTTAAACCACAGCTACTGGCTACTGCATCCAGGCCAGGGATTGTGGGAAGCCAGCTCAGTCTCCTTGGATTTATGACTCTAAGCTCTGTGTCTTAAGGAGTGTTCCTTTCTTTTGCCTCCAGATGGCTTCCATGGTGATGTGTACCTGACAGTGAAGCTGCTGCTGCCGGGTGTCATTAAGAGTGTCTACAACTTGAATGATAAGCAGATTGTGAAACTTTTCAGCCGCATTTTTAGTTGCAACCCAGATGATATGGCACGTGACCTAGAGCAGGTCAGAGGGAGGGGAGGGGATCCCTAGGTGGGAGTCTGCCACGATAGCCACCTGCAGCCATTTTTTAAGCTAGCTGGGCACATACTGTACTAGGAGACTGACACTTATCTGAGCAGGGCTTGGCGGGGCGGGGAGCTGAATTTGTGGCTACAGCTATAATTTCTTAGCTTTCTGAGGATGGAAAGCCACGAAGGTCTTATCTCAAAAGCCAAGACTTGAGACTTCCTTCTGTCTGTCTGGGACTCCTAGATTCTTCCCATTTCTCTTAGGGCTTCCCATTCAGCTCTAGTTACTTAGTATCTAAGCCTCTGTCCAATGGCTATCTTTGTTTCTTAGTTCAAATTCTTGAACAGGAATCAGATTGGTTTGACTTTGGATTAGTGTTGTTTCTTTTCAAATTCTATATGGATAGATAAGCCCCTTCTAGCAACTGTGGAGATAGTCCTGAAGAAATACTTGGGGACAGGACCCATAATTGAAGTCTTGATTCATCTTTAGTCCTGAGGTCTTAGGGATACACCTGACCACCCTGGGATTGCAGCAGAGGCCTTTTGGTTTTTGGAGACAGGGTGACGTGTCAGAGACGATCAGAGTCTTCTTTGAGCAGAGCAAGTCTTTTCCCCCAGCTGCCAAGAGCCTCCTCACCATTCAGGAAGTGGATGAATTCCTCCTGCACCTTTCCAAGCTCACCAAGGAGGACGAGCAACAGCAGGCCCTGCAGGACATTGCCTCTAGGTGGGAGAGCTGTCCCAATGAAACCAAACCCAATGGGGAGATGACTGACTTGGGAAGGTTTGGGGGTACAGGGTTTTTCAGAGATGAAGCGGAACATATCTCATCCTCTTAGGTGTACAGCCAATGACCTTAAGTGCATCATCAGGCTGATCAAACATGATCTGAAGATGAACTCGGGTGCAAAACATGTGTAAGTACTGGCTCCCCCACAGCCTGAGCCACAGCTTCCTTTGTCTCCAGCTGCCCTCAGGACTTTGGGGTCCTGATAGGTTTACATCCTCGTTCTACTTTGTTATTTCCTGTGGGACCCTAATCTGCTTCCATATCCATCTTCTCACATGTAAAATGGAGATGACTACCTCTCTGGCAGAGTTGTTCCAGTTGAAAGTCTGGAATGTTTAGTAAGTACAGCATGAGTCTCTTGCCAATTCCAGCCCCTTCCTCTGCTAAGGCTGCATCCAAGTAGGCACAGGGTCTCAAAAAAATGTTCTTCTACAAAGCCTTTAGACACTAGAGCAAGGCTTTCCTAGCAGCTCTCCTCACATAAGGACAGGCTGCTGCTTCAAGCCATGATGTCAAATGCAGAGATTTCCTTGCTCTTGTCCCCCTTGGCAGGTTAGATGCACTCGATCCCAATGCCTACGAAGCCTTCAAAGCCTCACGCAATCTGCAGGATGTGGTAGAGCGGGTCCTTCACAATGAGCAGGAAGTGCAGAAGGATCCAGGCCAGCGCCGAGCTCTGAGCGTCCAGGCCTCACTGATGACACCTGTTCAGCCCATGCTGGTGAGGAGTGCTCCCTGCCTCTGCGAGTTGCACACCCCTCCAGTGGGATCTGAGTGGGGATGAATGATGAGAGCTCTCCCTGGTTTGACTGGAGAAGCGTGGTAAGGCAGAGTGGAGAAGAGTGCTGGGTGGGAAGTGGAGGCACAGGAGAGGATAGGTGATTTAGTGCCATGACCTAACCTGAGCCTAATTCCTATTTTTGCCACCAACTAGTCTTGGATGAGTCACTCAGACTCTCTTGGTCTTTAGTTTCCATGTGAGGATAGCACGTGAGACTGAAGCATCAACTAGAGTGGTTTATTATTGAACTTGAAGACAGGCTGTGTTCAGAAGCCCCCAGATACTTTGTGATCTGCTGGGAGAGAGCTCAGAGCTGTCAATAGAACCAGGCTTCCTATGATAGTGACTTGGAAAAAGAGAGGAAATTCAGGAATAAAGGCTCATTCCAACAGATAGCTTGGGCCTCTATTCATTTTGTGAGGACAGGATTTCTCTTCTAGTTTTTCTGTGCATCAGAACCGACCCACACCTACTGTGAGAGGCCCTCTGCGCTTTCCAAGGGTGTACAGGGCTTTTTGGGAAACTATCTTCTATGTAGAATGAAAGTCTTGGTTTAGGGCTCTGTGTTTGGGATAGGGAAGTGTAGCAGTTGCCTTTTCCTTGCTGGGACAAAACACCCTACACCAGCTTATGGGAGGAAAGGGATTCTTTTAGGCTTAGAGTTTTGAGGGGAAGCTTTATCACACAAAGAAAAACAACCAACTCTTAGACCTCCACCTGCTGAGGACTAAGTAGGAAGATTAATCACAAACACCTGAGGCTATGGGGGACATTTACATTCAAACCACCTCAGGAAGTGTTCTCTTCTGCCAAGAATGGACAGCAGGTGCCAAAATAATGAGATCTGCATGTGAGGGACAGAACTATTGTCACCTAAGGAAGTGGGTTTTCTTTCTTTTTTTTTTTCTTTTTCTTTTTTTTTTTTTTTTTTTTTGAGGTAGGGTCTCACTCTAGCCCAGGCTGACCTGGAATTCAGTACACATAGTCTCAGGGTGGCCTTGAACTCAGGTGATCCTCCTACCTCTGCCTCTACCTCTGAGTGCTGGGATTAAAGGTGTGCACCACCACACCCAGCTGGTTTTCTTTCTTTTGTAGGACCTCCTCCTGGAGTCTGTCCCATAGTCTGTCATTTCAAGAATGGCAAGGGTTATGGAGCTTTGGACGTGGACCTAGGGCCACAGTTCTGGCTGTTTATTAGCTGTGTGCATCCCTGACTTCTAGTCTTCTTACCCATCAAACAAAAACAACACATTTGTCATGTAAGACAAGACAGCAAACATGAAATGAGATTATGTATGTGGCCTGACAAACCCCAAAATGTTACTGTTTGGGTCAGTCTGGTGCCTGGCTGAGAGTGAGCATGTCTGTGTCTGGATGTTCTGTCCTATCTGTCCCTGATTACAGTCATCCTGTCAGCCTCACTGTCACCTGCCCTCTTCACTCTGACTTCACATGCCTCTTGATCTGAGATAACTTGATGTGTTTGATAATAAGCCAGAGTCCTGCAAGAGCATAAATTATTGAAAATTAAATCCTATCTCAAAATTTATTGTACAGTGACTAGCATTCACCCTCAAAATGCAGGCTCCTCTGTCAACGCTAATGATTTGTCTGTCTGAGGCAGGGTCTTCTTATGTAGCCCAGGATGTCTGGTCATCAATTAATAGCCATTGCCTTCTCTGTCCATGCCCATCACTCCTTCAGTAACTTGCTGCAAGCCTACACTGGGTGCATTTGATCCCAGGATCTAGTTCTGTCCTGACTAACCCAGTTCTGTTCTGGGTTCTGCTATGTAGTCCCTTGTTGAGTCTTCAACTTTTGATGTCTCTACTCCAAGGCCGAGGCCTGTAAGTCCATTGAGTATGCCATGAAGAAGTGTCCTAACGGCATGTTCTCTGAGATCAAGTATGACGGTGAGCGGGTCCAGGTGCATAAGAATGGGGACCATTTCAGCTACTTCAGCCGCAGTCTCAAGCCTGTTCTGCCTCACAAGGTACTGACCTTCCCACTGGGACTAGCTTCCCCTCCCTACAATTCCATGTCCCTTCTGGCTGTGGTTCCCAATAGGGAATGAGCTTCCCCATAATGCAGGGCTGCTTAGCAGGGATAGCCAAGGAGTCCACACTTGTTATTCAGGACAAAGCTCCTTAGGGAGTGATACTTATCTTACTCACAGTTGTGGGAACAGTAAGCTCTTTTGGTGCAATTCTTTGGTGTTTCCATGTCCCCTGTGCTCCTGGGATAGACTAAGGTTCATATACAAGGGACTATTGGATGATCAGACATCGATAAATATGTATCAATTCATGAATGTAAAACATGGACAAAAGTTCTGGCCCTCATGAAGCTTATAGTCTGATACACATCAGTCTATATATATGGGTGGGGACACCTTGAAGCCCAGATTTCTGACCTAATCACGATTGGGGGGTGATGAGAACCTCATCCCTCTGCCCTTCTCAGCTCCCAGGGCCAAGCCTTTGGGGTGTCTTTGGAGAAAAGCCACTGGATTATCTGGCCCTAGTTTCTTGTGAGTAGACGGGATTCTTTTTTTTTTTTGGTTTTTCGAGGTAGGGTCTCACTCTAGCCCAGGCTGACCTGGAATTCACTATGTAGTCTCAGGGTGGCCTTGAACTCACGGCGATCCTCCTACCTCTGCCTCCCGAGTGCTGGGATTAAAGACGTGCGCCACCACGCCTGGCTTTGGGATTCTTGATTTCACTGCTCCCTTCTTTCCTTAGCAGCCCTGTAGTTGGGAGAGGACAGGGCAGTCAGGTCACCTGTTTTTAGGTGTTCGGGAGGAGAGCTGAGCAGTGGCCTCACATGGAGCTTGGGTTTATTTGTTCCACAGGACAGTATGAAACTGATTGGACTTGCTGTGGTGGGGTTGGCATTAGAAACCCAGAGACATTTAAATACAGCTTACAGAGTATGCCTTCCCTTCCCAGAGTACCCTAATTCTTTGCCTCTTTTGGGCTTCTGGTTCTGTACCTCCCACTACTAGGGATTGATCCTAGGGCCTCACACATGTTAGGCAAGTGCTCTACCACTAGGCTGTGTCCCCAAGCCATGAACTGTTCTTAAAGGGCTGGGTTGGAGACTGAAGGGTAACTAGATGGCTGGGCAGTGCCATTTTGTACCATACCCAGGTGAGGAATTGGGTCAGGCTCTCTGGACCCTATTGCTATTGGAAGTGGGACCTCTCAGAAATTAGGGCTTTGTCATTACCAGGAAAACCCAATTTCCAAGCATTCTTTGTTACTCTGAATATGGCTGTAGGTTCAGAGTGTCCACTTCGAAAAGGCCCCGCTCATCTTTCCTTGCTGCTCCTTAGGGGTATACCTCAGTCTCCTTTGCAACCATTCTGTTTTCCTCAGTTCCCTGTCTCATAACCACTGATCTACAACAGACATGAGTGTCTGCCTTCCTCCCCTCCATCACTCTGTTTCTTCTCAAACTGCTTTCTCTATAGTGCCTCTCAGCATAGGCTGGCCTCTTCCCAAGTTGGGATTCTCTTCTTTCACAAGGGCCTGACAGCACCTAGTTGTGTATTTTGCACATGTGATTCTTCATGCTGCTCTGAATTTCTTCGGGCCTGAGTTTTGATTCATTGGCTTTGTTTCTTGGCTGCCTGTTCAATTCTCACCAAAGCCTCCTCTCTGCCTCCAGGTGGCTCACTTTAAGGACTACATTCCCCAGGCCTTTCCTGGGGGCCACAGCATGATCTTGGATTCTGAGGTCCTCCTGATCGACAACAGCACAGGCAAACCACTGCCTTTTGGGACTCTGGGAGTTCACAAGGTACTGGCTCAGGGCCATATGTGCCGAAATGAGTATGTACACTGTCAGTCTGAAAAGGGGGAATATATATCACTTAGGATAGGGTTTGTTTCTTTTTATTTTTCCCCTCTATAAAAAGGAGTTGCTGTTAGGAACCAACTTAGAATTGAGTTGCTTTCTCTACGGCACTGTTAGCTTTCCATCACTATAACAAAATACCTGAATTACTAACTATAAATAGGAAAGTTTATTTTGATTCATAACTCTAGGGGTTATAGTCTAGGATTGCCTTGACTGCTACCAAGACAGCACATCATGAACCAGGGAGCAAAGAGAATCCCACAACCCTCTTGAAGGCTCTCCCCAAGGCCCCACCTCTTAGAGGTTCCACCATCTCCCGATAGCACCACCAGGGGACCAAGCTTTAACACTTGGACCATGTGCTGTCAGAGGCCCTCCAGAAGTGGACTGCTGTTTCCCACTTTTCATGCCTTCTGACTGTGCTCCTCATGTACCTATTGCTTCATTTCCCCTACAGAAAGCTGCCTTCCAGGATGCTAATGTCTGCCTGTTTGTTTTTGATTGTATCTACTTTAATGATGTCAGCTTAATGGACAGGTGAGTTAGCTAGCATCTTAATTTCTTTATATTTTGCAGCGCTGATCATTGAATCCAGGCCCTTAACTTGCTAAGCATGTGATCTACCATTGAATTTCACCCTCAGCCCTGGCTAGCATCTTTAAACCCAAGACCTATTTTCATCAGGACTTTGGATTAGAGATGTAGGGACATCATTTGGGAAGGAAGGAGAAGCAGTGCATTTGTACCTGGTTTCTATCAGATTGTAGTGGAGGCTGTGGGTGGGACTTTCTTGGAGAGCACTGACAGTCTTGAATGAGCTCTACCTAATGCTTGGATCCACACAGACAATATTGGCCCTTTCCACATTTAGGAATGTCTCCTTGTCCCCACTCCTCCTGCTGCTGTCACATCCTTGCTTCTGAAAGGAAGTAAAGAAACAATTGATAGGGAAGGAATGGAGTTTGGGTCTTAAGGCTTATGTCAGCTTGTTGATCCAGAAGCTAGCCATCCTTAGTATTGGGATGGAGCAGGGTTTGGAGTATAACACTAGAGTTGGAGCCATTTTTCAAACAGGACCAGAATTAATACACTGGGACAGATGCCAGTTCTCCCTTAACTTAATGAAGATGTACAGCTATGAAATGGCTTTGTGCCATAGCCCACAAGTGTCCATTGTCAGTCATGATGGAGCCCTTGTAGCACTGGACAGCAGAACTGTTCCCCATGAGAGCTTTAATCCATGGCTGTTCCTGCCCTAAAGCAGCAGTTTTATCATTGGGCCCCTTCCTGCATCAGAATTTATAAAAGGGAAGCTGGCCATGGTGGTGCACATCTGCGTTCCCAGCCCTTGGGAGGATCTCCATGAGTTTGAGGCTAGCCTGAGACTACATAGTGACTTCCAGGTCAGCCTGGGACCCTACCTTGAAAAACAACAAAACAAAATATTCCTGAAAGGGGGTGGAAGTATCTTTCCATTCTCCTGGTCCCCTCAGGCCTCTCTGTGAGCGGCGGAAGTTTCTTCATGACAACATGGTTGAAATCCCCAACCGGATCATGTTCTCCGAAATGAAACAAGTCACAGTAAGTGAAGTCCCTGCCCCAGGCAGGGGACTTGTGGTTTGAAAGCAAGCCAGAGGATCCCACGGGGTGTGAGAAACCAAGTTCAGTGGTTATATTGCCTGCCTAAGGCAGAGCATGAAAGCCACTCAGTAGTAAGTACTGTGCCCCAAAGCCACAGCATCTCTATGCTTGGGAGGTGTCCCAGTTTTCAAGCCTTCTTATCCAAGTTAGGCTGTTTACAGTGGGCAGTGCACTGGCAAACACCATCGCTACTCAGCACACTGTCCTGAACCTCTTCTGTTGTCCTCAGAAAGCCTCGGACTTGGCAGACATGATAAACCGGGTGATCCGAGAGGGTCTGGAAGGACTCGTGCTGAAAGATGTGAAGGTATGGTGGCCACGCCCTTTGACTTCTGTAGTCTCACGCCCTCTACCCTGAGCTGTTCTGCCCTGGCCAGATGACAGTGGTGGCGTCAAAGGTGTTGGGGGCAACAGATGACTGGGAGCCTTTCCAGGGCTGCAACGGGTCAGTTCTGGATCTGCAGGTTACTTTTTGTATCCTGTAAAGCCTGGGCACAAAGATCTAGTCTGCAGCAGTAAGAAATGGTTCCCACCCTCATGGAGTTTCCATTCTGCCTGTGACCCCTTTCTTGTGTCCCTCAGGGTACATATGAGCCTGGAAAGCGGCACTGGCTGAAAGTTAAAAAAGACTATTTGAATGAGGGGGCCATGGCTGACACAGCTGATCTGGTGGTTCTTGGAGCCTTCTATGGGCAAGGGAGTAAAGGTCAGTGGCATCTGACCCCTGGAATGGTACTCTCTTGGAAGGCACATGTGAGATACAGGTCGGCATTCTCAACTTGATCTGCCGGCAAAACCAGTACTGGCTTTGTAGGTCCTAGGATCTGGGGCCCCAACCTGGCCTGAGTTACATTAGGCAGGGACATCTGGGAGGTACAGACGTGGGTACAGAGAGATTAGGCAAGAAAACCTGTTCTGTCTTGGCACAAGGAAGCTCTTCATCAGGTATTTCCTCAAGGCCAGACAGCTTTCTCCTCAGGGAAAATGTTTCCTAACTAAAGGGGAAAATGGAGACTGAGAACTAACACTTCAAGCAACAAGCAGTGTTCAAGCAATTCCCCAGAGAAAGTTAGGGCTCATAAAGGTTAAAAGTCACATAGTGGGAGCCGGGCGTGGTGGTACATGCCTTTAGTCCCAACACTCCACTCAGAGGAATGATCCCTGTGAGTTTGAGGCCACCTTGAGACTACATAGTGAATTTCAGGTCAGGCCTGGGCTAGAGCGAGACCTTACTTTGAAGAACAAACACAAAAATCACATGGTGGAGTAGAGCTCAGTTAGAGCACTTGATGTCCGAGAACCTGGGTTTGGTCCCTAACCCTACCAGAGTAAAGGAAGAAAAACGCCACAGCTTGTAAGAGGTAGAGACTCCAGTGTGAAGGCCCAGGCCCTTTCTTCTCCGTCAGGCAGCCACTCATCACTCAGCCACTGGCAGAGATGGTTCTCTCTAGCCTTCACTCAGTTCACTTTCCCCTCCCAGGCGGCATGATGTCCATCTTCCTCATGGGTTGCTATGACCCTAGCAGTCAAAAGTGGTGCACCGTTACCAAGTGCGCAGGAGGCCATGACGATGCCACACTTGCCCGCCTGCAGAAGGAGCTAGATATGGTGAAGATCAGCAAGGTGAGGAAGGCACATGGTTGACCCTGGCCAGGCCATCACTACTGAACCAGAGGCTTGCTTTGGGGCTGGGGACTGTGGGTGATGTGTATACCCCTGAAAAGAGATTGCTTCTTGGCCATAGAGACAAGATTCGGCTTTTAGATCTTTGAGTGCCCTGTGGGCAACAACCCTGTAAATAAAGATTATCACAAAGGGTGAGATGTCAGCCTATAAAAGGCTGAGTCATCTTTAAACCTGGTTCCAACTGGGCAACAGCCACGTGTTTTCTCCCCAGGATCCCAGCAAAATACCCAGCTGGCTGAAGATCAACAAGATCTACTATCCCGACTTTATCGTCCCAGACCCAAAGGTAACATCCTGGTGTTTGTGGCTCCATGCCCCAGAATTAGTGTGTAAGTGCTCTAGTGCCATAGACGCTATCTCTGAAAGCACTCATACTCTAGGGTGGGGTTCTAGATAATTAAGCCAGCACTGAGGACTCCTCCTTAGCAGAGAGGAAGAGAATACCCATCCCTCACTAGAGGCCTGTTCTAAAAGGGACAGGCCCTGACAGCTGCAGGGAAGAGGCAGTACTAGCATCTACCCTTCCAGCCAGCAGCCAGAGCCTCTGTGGTTTGACCTGTTTGGTACTGTTTCTGGATGCTCGGAGAGGTTTCCTTCTTAACCAGAGATGATGACCTGTCTGGCTTCTCCTGACAGAAAGCTGCTGTATGGGAAATCACTGGAGCAGAATTCTCCAAATCTGAAGCTCACACTGCTGATGGAATTTCCATCCGATTTCCTCGCTGCACCCGAATTCGGGATGACAAGGACTGGAAATCTGCTACTAACCTCCCCCAACTCAAGGTGCCAGTTTTCAGCTTCTTGTATGTCCTTCACCCTGTTCAGGCCCTTGGAAACCTTGAACGAGTGTGTGGCCATTCACACGTCATTTCACAGAAGCAAAACAAAGGAGTGCAGGTAGAGAGGGAAGGGGAACTGTCCCCAGGCCCAGAGCAGTGGAGCAGGCCACCTCCAGCCATCTCACTTCCCTCAGTTCCCCTGAGTAACCCCTATCTAGCCTGCTACTGCTTCCTTAGGAGAGGCTGTCCCAGGACACAGTCCTACTGAATAAGAACTGGAGCTGAGGCAGGAGGATCACAAGGTTAGCCAAAAATCCTTTGGGATCCAGAGATAATTAATTCCAGTGACTGCGCTTACAAGGCCCTAAAATGCACAAGAGTCAATGACGCTAATGCCTTCCCCCATTCCACATGTTCCCCACAAAACCCTAACTCCCCATACTCTAGGCCCGGGTCTGTGAAGGGAATGATAGCACTTGACATCTCCACTTTAGGAACTCTACCAGTTGTCCAAGGAGAAAGATGACTTCACCATAGTGGCTGGAGATGAGGGGAGCTCTAATGGAGGCAGCAATGGCGAGAATGAGGGTGCCTCTGGGTCTGCTGTGCCCCAAAAGGCTCCCAAAGCCTTCTCCAGCAAGTCCTCTGTCGGTGCCAAGAAGGCTGAAGCGAAGCTGTGTAACCCCAACAGCAGAGGTGGTAAGGGAGAGCGGTTAGAGTGCTGGAGAGGGTTGTGGGAAGAGCAGGCACCTGCTCACATTCCGGCTCTGAGGTCATTGTCTGTATGCACTGCATTGACATTAAGTGCATTTCTGGCATATGACCAGCCATGGGCCAGAAACTGTTCTGCCAGACACCCTATATCTGCTTGGCAGACCTGAATGCTAGATAGTATCCTAGGAGAACCGCTGCGGCTGGAGCTAAAGTGCTTAGCTGAAGCCTTCTTCCTTTGTTCCTGTCTAACTCCAGGAACCCATACTAGCCATTCTTACCCTCTCAGTTTTTACTCTGAACTCTGCTGTTCTACAGGCAACAAGCTGACTACAAAGTCTTCCCCTGTGAAGCCAGGAGAGAAGAAGCTGGCTGTGAAGTCTTCTCCAGTAAAAGTAGGGGAGAAGAGGAAAGCTACTGATGAAGCCCCATGCCAGACAAAGGTGAGGATAAGAATAGCAATGTACCAGGCAGGCCAGTGTGGCCCAGGGCCTAGTATTCCATCCTGCTGCAAGTGAACTCAGGAAAATGTCCATAGGGGTTGGGGGAGCACAGACTGAAGTCCTTCCCACATGCAGCTAGCTGCTCCTATCACAAGGCTCTCAGGGCTGCTGCTCCATCCTTGCTCTCTTGTTACCTTGCAGAGGCGGCCAGCCAGCCAGCAGAGAGGAAGGAGAACTGTGCCAGCAGGCAGGAGATAGAACTCGGCCTGGCAGGAAAGGCTGCAGGGGCCCACCCAGCTGCTGGCTCCAAGTCACAGTTCACATTAAAGGGGAGCAAGCCCAGCGTGAATGCCGGGTGCAGCCATGTGTCTATGGTAGGGTGGGGAGCAGGTCCACCTAGCAAGGAGAGTACAGGGCATGGGCTCATCCCAGTGGAGGACCCTCTTCTCTTGAACACTCACGTGTCAGTCTTTGGCAACATCTGTAGAGTGCCTACTGAGACCAGATACTGGCTGATGGAAATAAGAGTGATGGCACCCCTGTCCGGTAGTAAGCAAGCACCAAAGTCTGACATCTCGGGGCCTGGACTTAGTTCCCACCACATCCCTCCATGTAGGTGCTTGATCTTCAGGTGTCACTGAGTCAGTGGGCAAAGGGTCCAAGGGCCACTGCATGGCTCTTGGGAGGCATGTCCTTTTCCCATGTTCAGGTCCCAAATGTTGGGGCCCATCACTTCTCCCTCTTCTAGGCAGGGATGGGAGGAATGTCAGGCATGGGTCAGTTGGAGTGACTAAGGATGGCTTTTCATTTTATTGATGCCTCTGCCTTTTCTTCTGTAAACTTTCTATGTCCTAAATCCTAGGCTCCTGTCTCTTCTAACCTCTCACTCTGTCCTATACTCATCTGGGTGAAGGCTCACCTGCACCCAGTGCAGGGCCGACCCCACCCAGACCTCTCTGCGTTTGCAGGTGCTGCTGGACATCTTCACTGGAGTGCGGCTCCACCTGCCGCCCTCCACCCCAGACTTCAGACGTCTCAGACGCTACTTTGTGGCATTCAATGGGGACCTAGTGCAGGAATTTGACTTGGACTCAGCCACACATGTGCTGGGCAGCAGGGACAAGAACCCTGAAGCCCAGCTGGTCTCCCCGGAGTGGATTTGGGCGTGTATCCGGAAACGGAGGCTGGTAGCTCCCTGCTAAGACTTGCCTAGACTTTCCCTCTTGGGCTATCCTCTCCTACCCACTCCACTATGGGAAGCTCAGCCTGGAGCAGGTAGATGGTAGGAGGGGAGACTTCTCTAAGCAGTGCTTCTTTTAAACCCTCCAGCTCTTTGTGGTGGCTTCTGGACCAGGAGTTAGGTACAAGTGAAGTCAGAGTCTTGCTAGTGTCATCCGATCTGCAGGTCTGGGTGCTGGCTTTGTCGTTTGGTTTACAAAGAAGTAATGCTGATGATCAAACCTAGGGCCTCATGCATACAATTGTTATAACTCTTAAGCCAGGCATGATTGTGACCCCAGCACTTTGTAGGAAGAGGCAGGAGGATCAGGAGTTCATGGCTAGCCTGGGCTACATGTAGATCTTATGTCTTAGCACACACAAAATGTACCTGTCCTTTTCCTACCAGTTCACCCTAGTTTTCTTCAGACTAAGGACTGAAAGCTGGGCAGAATCCTTCCCTTATTTGTCTGTTCCCTTTTACTTCCAGACACATCTTAAAACTCTTAAGATTGACCTTAGGATGGCCCATTTTTATATTTGGAAGAACTTGTATTCCGCTCGGTTCTTTTGCCAGGGTGAATCTTCATTTGAAAGAAAACAAAATGAACTGACTCCATGTTCTGTTAAGGAAGGGTCCCAGCTCACAGGGAAGGGCTGGCAGCAGTGGGAAATGGCTGTGTGTAGAGTTACCTAGGCTTCTCCAAGGTAGAGAAGCTACTGTCCTAAAACCTGGAATACCCTAGGAATACAGTTCCATGGCTGAAGACAAATTTATACTCTGCTTCTCAAGGCTGGCATCGACGTCTCCAGTGACTGATTTACTTGAACAAGAGGAAAGTGCCTACCACATCAGCCAGCTCATGTTGACAGGCCTGAAATGTAATAGCTGTAACCTACCATCTGAGCATCAGTTCCCTCAGCACCATGAGAAGCACGGCTCCTGTATAAATTAGCATGTGGCACAGAACCCAGCAGTTTTATTCATTATGCTATTGATGGATGTATCCAGACCCCACTTAAGAGGAGGCCCTAGCTTACAACCCCAACCCTCAACTACATTTTAAGGGTCACATTCAGCTCTGAGTGCAGGCTTGTTTGCATCAACTATCTGCAAATGAGCATGCTTGTATGCCCATCTCGTGTGAGGGCCTGTAAGATAGAGGGCCACCTACTACTCTGTACTTAAGTAATACTTTACTAGAAGTCAGCTTGCCAGTGGCTAACATTGGCTGTCACCTATTTTAAATTGGAGGAGAGAATTCAGGATGTGTAGGTATCCCCCAGATTGGTGCAAGACATTTGGTGACTCTTAAGACACTTAGTGTGTAACAGCAGTCTGCCCACGAGACTTTTCTGAGCTACACTGTACCATGGCTACATCTCCTGGGTAACCTGGAAATAAACTGGCTCCCCTAGCCACCCTCAGATTCCTTTCTACTTACGTCCTGAAGGTACCTCTCTACTAAGTATAGATACCTAAACTCACTTGGTGCTTCTTCCCATTTGATTTTGGGAATCATCCTCTTCCTAGCGCCCGTCTCTTCTAGGCTGTTCCATGGTCTCTCCCACATACTACTTGTGAGATCTTGAGCAGTAACACTGAGCAGGGATGTACCGACCACGGCCAGATGGCCCAAACTTCTCCAAAGATGAAGTGCAATCTCAAAAGCAATACCTGTGTGTGAGGTTTGTGTCTACCATTTCTTGTGTCCTAAGTTCCCAGGCCTCTGGGGTTATCCCCACACCAGATGGGACAAATGTCCATATTGAAACTTTATTACAAAATTATAAAGCAGAGCTCTGTAACAAAAAATACACATTTGGGTTTGCTTTTTTAACACCCAGGTAAGTTTGAAAGAATCTTAATGTAAGCCACTTAAAGCAACATTCACATCCATGAGATTACAACAAATTTATACAATGTCTATTGAAGCTGATCCTTTTGTACAGTTTATTAGTTTGGATCAATCCGTCTCAACATACGAACCAGTCAGCTGTCTAAGTCTTTCAAAAAAGTCTCATCTGAAATCTCAGAGCAATCACAGCAAAATCCACAGAATAACAGGAAGAATTAGATGTTTTCATGATAATTAAGACCAAGGATCCCTGAAGGGCAGAGGAACTCATGGATTAAAAAAAAAACTTTTTTTTTTTTTTAAAACCTGGGATGCTAATTGGAATCGACTCTTGAAACTCCCAACTTTAGTTTGGTGTAATTAATAAAGACTATGCCAGGGGAAAAACAGGCTTGTGTGTGTGATACCTCTTTCGTCCCAAATGAAAAGCTTCATCAAAAGATCTAATTAAAGGCAGATTCTTATCGCTTCTCGGCCTTTTAGCTAAGATCAAGTGTAAAGGCAGATTCTTCAAAATGAGCAAATGACACCAGTTCTGATTCTTACTGGGTTTCTAACTGGTGGCTGTCAGTTTATTTTCAGTTCCTGATGAAGGAAATTAAGAGGTAGGGGTGGTAAGGCTTCAACAGAGAAAGCACATAGTAAGGAGGGACAGCCAGCTTCTGCTGTGAAGTTATTGCTAGATTTTACTGGGCTGCATATACATACCTGCTTCACAGTGGAATCAAGGAGTAGCAGAATCAGTGCATGCTAAACTGATAGGCATTGGAAACTATAGCACTGTCCAGCAGAAAGGGAAAAGGTCATTTTCATGAGAGAACCCGATTCCCCAATTCCTAAGAAAGGCTGCAACCCAGAATCAGGTCATCTAGACTTGGTACAATATCAAGGTAAATGGCCTAGAGTTTTGCTAACAACTAAATGAAATTATTTAATTACCCTGACAATGTTTAGTGGTTGATGACGGAGGGAATGCATAAGCAGATCTAGTAGGTTTAGAGGTTTCCTTTGAATTTCCAGCGTCATGATTGATTCCTGTAGTCTCAAATCTCAGCTGCGGAGTGAGGGGTAGTCGGGGTCAGCCAAGGTACTCTAATGTTTAGGTTTTGCATAGTTAATCCACTGTAGTGGGGTACACAGCTCTTTTGATAACATGTATGTTTTGTGCTTTGCTAAGATCCAGTGAGCATTACTCAAATATCAGCTGCTCCAATGGAGTTAGGGCCTCAGAAGGCTAAAGGACCTAGAGAATGCTTCACGGTCACCAGCACCCCACCCCCAACCAAGAGAAAATGAAAATGGGGCCTTTCGGCTGTCATGGGCGGGATCCAACCTCATCCAGCACCTTCCAGTCCCTGTTAGGTACAATGTCCTACACATTTGTTGTCCAGGAACTTCATGAAATGTCCTACTAGAGAATAATAAGGCTCTGCCCAAGTCTTGGTGGTTTTAGTAAGGCCAAGTTTAAAAATTCCATGGTAAAGGGAAATTTTATTGAAGTGATTTAAAGGGAATCAGAAGCCAAAGCTAAGCTGAAAGCCAGTGCTTCCACCTGATCCTGAAGTTAAGGATGCTGTAAAGTCAAGCCCCCAAGGAGAAAGCTACAGAAGTTACCCATACATGATTCCTTCCTACAGTCTAGACTTCCCAGCAGTTTGGGGGCCAGAATGCTCTGCTGGCTCCCAGAGTCAGATCAGGAGACAGCTTCTAACTCCAGCACTTATGGAAATGACTCAAGTTCTATAGCATTTCACGTTCATTTTTTCATCAGAGATTAGTTTACTGATCTAAATTCCACCCTAAGGACTACTGTTGGTCAGATAAGTACAATTTTGGTCCAAAGAAGGAAATAGATTTTAGGCAATGTAGCAGAGACTTTAAATGTATGTTAAAGCATAGAACAGCCAGAAATTTAAATCCAGATGTGCTGAGGAAGACTACTAGCAGGAGTCTAGCAGGACTTTTGACTGATCAAACTGTCCAGAGGATGAATGGTGTATAGGATGGGGAAACTGTCCAGGTTCTTAGAGGAAAGAAGACATAGCCCATGTTCTGGAAAGTCCTCTGCTCATCAGTCATCACCCCGAGATCACAAAGGCACTCACCATGGGATCTATCAGTTCCCACTAGCCTCTGGCTCTGCCAGCCAGGAGGTTGAACCCATGTGGCAAGAAAGGCATGCCAAGCATCGCTTGCCCTGGTCTTGAAACATTCCAGGTTTCTTCCAATAGCATGCCCTTCTGCATGCTGACTGACCCTGCACCCAGACACCCTGGGCTATCCCGTAAGGCACTGAAGAAGTGGGTGCAAGCCCTCAGGATCGGAAGACGTGTACTGCCCTGATCACATACTGCCGGCAGATGGGACATTCATTCATGCGTTTGCCACACTTGGTACAGGTCACCATGTGGCCACACTCCAGCAGAACACAGTCAATGGGTGAGTCCATGCAGATCTTACACAGGTTCTCCTCCAAGCCAGATGGCACTGCTCCCCCTGTGCAAATAGTTCAGAAAGGGGCAAAGGAGACAAGTGTATGAGGGGCACACTGACCAAACCCCCAAATCCATACTTCTCCCAAATAGAGCTCCTCCCCACCCCCCGCAAAAAAACCTATTCAATAACCAAACTGCTTCAAGATGCTTGTTTAAGCCGCCCCTCCTCCCTAAGGGATATAGACAGATGAAAAATATCTCAGGATAGTAAAGCTAAGTCAAAAGCCTCAAAGCTGGAAAATAATTTTCAGACAGTTGAGGCTGAGAACTTGCTACCCCTGAGGCAGAATATACAGAAAAGATAAAACTGGTTCAGTAAAGTTTAGATACAAACAGAAATGTAAAGAATGGTTCATTAAGAATCATGAGGCTTATCTATAAACATAGGTTTGGTTCAATAAAGCTGAGGATCATGGGGACCCCTGTGCTATCCCACAATCTACCTCTGGGCTTCCTCTGAAAAGACTTCCTCACAGAAGAGCACAGCAGACTCCCTTTTCTGTGCTACAACCATGGAACTTTTATTCATAGTTCCTGACTGCTTATCACATTGCATGATAATTTTGGTTTGCCTACTTATCTCCCCCAGTAGACTAAGAGCTTTTTAATTCAACATATTCAGTCAATTTTGATAATCATATACTTAGCATTTGCTTTGTGCTGAGGTCAAGATACTCATCTTTGAATTCCCAAAACATGAGTCACAGGGTAGGTATTCTTTAAATGTCTGATAATGAACATTCTCCCAAGTGAATGATAACTGAGTGCCTACCATGGTGCCAGGCAGGGTCCTAAGAACTCTTAACTGTAGTAACCAATTGAGTCCTCACAGAAACTATGCAGTGCATGCACTTATTACTCATGGTCATATGGCCTTCTGGGTAAGGCAGGGCTCCAAGGATAGAAACTATAAAGACAGTATTGACTGCCCAGTGCACAGAGTTCCCAGTAAACACTAACTGGCTTATACCAGTGGCAGGATATGGTAGGCATGCCCAGCATCCTTGCTGAGCTGCATAGAGAGAAAATCTTCATGTTCAAAAGCCCAGCTACCCCATTGTGTCAAACTAGCCTAAATTTGGTAGCCATAAAGAGAATTGGCCTCAAACTAGTCACCTCTATGTCTGGGCATGGCCATTGTACAGGGGAATTCTTTAATCTGCTGCTTTTAGATTTTCTGTTTTCCCCTAGCAGATAGGATGGATGAGAGAGTACAACCTCTTTACCCCCTTGTGGCCCTAAAAGGGAAGGTTGGGAAGGCATACAAATACTAAGATTAGCTGAAGTAATAGATTTCAATTACTCATTACTGCTCTCAAAGAGTAACAATTATCAGCATTCTCCTGGGAAATTAGGGAAAAAAAAAAAAAAAAAAAGGAATGCACCTAGTGGAGTAGCCTGACCTTGGTATCATGTGAGAGGATGGGTCTATATCTCCAAATTACAGGGACCTAAGAAAAGCTCCACTCTGCCCCATTATGAGCAAAAGGCCATCAAATGACAGAGTTGGAAAGTCTTCTGCATGCTCCAGCAAGACTCTAAGAATGTTCTCTCGGGAAGTGGCTTTCACAGCATACATGTTCGAACTCTCCCAGGTTGCTAGGAACTCTGAGGGGTGTTCTGGGGATACTTCTGTGGTGCACAACAGCCAAGGTGGGATATGACCTCAGGCCCTTGAGGGTGTGACAGCTTCACCAACAGTTCTGACTGCTACCTAGACTCAAACAAGGCTCGCTCAGGTTGCTACTGTAGCTTTGGGTTGGTATAGAATGACTCCCCTGAAGATGCTAAGGCTCCCTGGCCAGAACTGAGTGGAAACTCCAGACGAAAAGCAAACCAGGGCCTGGAGAGATGGCTCAGAGGTTAAGTGTGCTTCATGCACAAGCATGAAGGTCTGGGGAGGGGGCCTAAAACCACCCGAGCTTGAATCTCCAGATCCCATGTAAACAGCTCGTGTGGCAACATGTGCCTGTAACCTCAGTCCCACAAAGGGGAGCAGAAAGCAGGGAGTCGCCTGGGCTGTGGAAAAGCAGCAAGCTCCATCACCAGGAAGAGACTCAGACTCAAAATGAGAACAGGGGAAGAGCAATGAAAAGGGACACCTGATGTTCTCTGGTGCACATGAGTGCTGAAAGGGTGCATACATGTGCATATCCCACATAACACACTATATACCCACATACACACAAGCAAAACAAAGACACAAACTGCATGACACTGCTGCACAGAGTGTGCGTTCAGCAGCCCCAGGTCATGGAGATCAGCTAGGGGTGGAGCGAGGAGATTGAGTGTCTAAAGATCCTGAGCACTCTGGCTCAGGTGGTCCCCTCACCCTCTCTGGAAACACATATGCTCACAATTCTTAAATTATGAACAGCCATCATGGTTGAGATAGGACAGAACTGCTAAGACCCTAAGCTAGATCCCAAACAGAAACAATGACTTACCATTTTGGTCTTGGGAACCACACACTGAAAAGGAAAGAGAAAGATGTCTGAGTATGAGTATGATGGCACAAGCAAAGTCTCCCACCACCCGGCCATCATTTCTGAACTCTGGCCGGTTCCCAGCTCAGAACTGAGCATGGCTGGAGTCTGGACAGACACTTGCCACCCTCATTCTCTGCATGCCAAGATCTCGTGCAGCATTCCTACTGGTGCATCTGCTCAGCTCTGCTTTGAGAAAAAGGCACAAATCAAACTGCCAACTAGGAGAACACTATTCAACACACAGTGCCCTTTTCTATTGCCACCGAAGCCAAGAAGAATGAAGAAACTGGCTGTTTTAGTAGCCTTTGATGACATCAAAGGAAAGGCTGAGATTCCAAGTCATTAGGCATGAGTATGGACTTCTAACTGATAAATTTGAGCTATTCAAAATCTGACTTCACTTTTATCACACAAGGAATGAAAACACTCTACAACAACTGAATTATTTGGAGATGAGAGGGAAAATAAGGGCTATTTGGTAAAATAACTGAAAGGTCCAGTTCAAAGATGGTCGAAAGGCTACAGGTAGCTCAGTGATAAAATGTTTGCTTAGCATGTGCAAAGCCCTGGATTTGATCCCCAGCACTGGGGTGGGAATGGGGCTGACCAAAAGCTTAAGCTATTTGTACTGGGCTGAGTATGCAGCTCAGTGGTACATACCAAACAATTAGCTTTCTCTTCTGCAGGCTTCTCTGCATTTGATATAAGAAAGCCTACAATGAGTCAGTAACCAGGACGCTATAGGAAACATGTTTCCCTAAACTCAACCACAGACTCCTGTTTTTCTGGACGTCTCACAATGATACCATGAAAAATGCTTTAGATGATGACAAAAAGCAAAGCCCAAGTGCAGGCAGAGCATTTTCCTATCTCCCTGCTGCTAAAAATTAAGCACTGTTGATGACAGGAAGTGAGTATGGACTGCCCAGTCTTAGAATTTAACAAGTGAGCACAACTATTAGATGGTGCAAATGTGCAAGGTGACTTCCTCTGTGGCTAGAAGCATCACGTTTAGGGTGACAATAAACACGACAGAGCTGTGCAGCCCCTCCTCATGAGCCCCTCACCCAGGTGCTGGAGTCCTTTCTGATCCTTGTATAGCCGAGTCACCCTCTCCATCAGCTCCCACTTCTCACAGCAGCCCTTGTAGTTGACGAAGTTGCGAGCCAGGATCTCTTTCAGCTGCCGCACTGTCAGGCCTTCAATGTCCTCCAGGTCGGTCAGGTCAGACAGCGAGGCCCTCCGGCCCGGGACAAAGCCATCTTCTGAATCAGTGGACTGCAATGGCAAAGCTGTGATCAGGAGGCTCAGCGTTCACATCCTCTAAGCTCTTTCCAACGACCCCAGAATACCCACCACAAATACACTTTGGAGACCGACCTCAAGAGTAGGTATGCCTGGCATGGTGCTTGACATTGCAAAATAGACTGATCTTTTCCTGTCCCACCACTGTGCTTCCGCAGATGGCCAAAAACCAACCCATCAGAATGATGTATACAAGGAACACTGGTTGGATCATAGGTCCCTGATTCTGAATGCTGACCCCTCTGCTGACTAAATGCTAAATATTATTTTGCAAGTTGCTTACCATTGTGAGCCTGTTACCCCTCCACAAAGGAGAGACAGCAGTCCTCCCACACAGGGTTCCTGTGAAGATTAAATGTGGCAGCACATGAAACCCCGGATACAGTGCTGACCCTTCCTTCTTAGCAGGTGATCTCCCTGGCAGATGCTCTCCACACACAACTTCACTGCAGCTCCATGGCCGAGACCGTGCTCTGCACTGGTCCCCTGCCTCATATCTGACCACCTTCCCTGACACTGGCTACCCACACTAGAAGTAGAGGACAAGAACAAGATTTTCACAACAGTACTCACAGTCTGCCCCCTGGGCAGCTCTCAGAAAGGCAATCAACCAGGAACACAGTGGGCCAGGAGGCTCCGCAGCCCCCAATGTGACCTTGTATCTGCTTGCCCACAATGGGGAATCTGGAATGCTACCACTAAACTTCCCAGAAGACCTAAGGATAGTTGTCACAGACTGACCCTTCTTGTTCCACCTGAGTCTGCTGAGGCTCCTAGGAACACCTCAAGAACACAAGGAAAAGAGCAAAAGCAAAGGCGCAGACCCAAGTAGAGGCCCCACCTGGGTCTCATCCTCGGCAGGTGCTCTGGCTGTGCTCTCCAGGTAGATGGGTTCCTCTTGGTCCTGAGACACATGGCCACTGGCCTGTGGGAAGAGAAAGGTGCCATCACATCCACAGAGATGTCCCCAGGGACTTTCATAACACAGGCCTCTTTCAGTTCACAATGTCCAAATGTCTCCATCTCCCCAGAAATCAAAAGCTCCCACAGCAGGCCACAGATGCCTGCTTTCTACTCTGGTTTGGCAGGCTGAGAGACTACAGATTTCAGTGAAATCAAGAACTAGATAATAAAAAAAAAAAAGAACTAGAGTGCACTCATCTACTCAACCAGCAGGGTGGTGCTAACCACCTCCCCACCACCAGCTTGCTTCCCACACGAACACTCAGGATGAAAGGATGATGGCTGTGGTCATCTCATTGCTGGACTACTCTTCACCTACCACCACGTTTTCACTCAACACTGCTCCAGAAATGCCCTCTCCACAGTGTCCACCCACTATCCTTTGTTCTGCCCCTCAGACCCATGTCCACTGGTTTTTCCAAACACCTCATACTATGTCCTCCTTGGTATGAATCTCTCCCTGTCCTCCTCAATGACCTCTGAGAGGGCAGTTTCCATACCCTCGCTACCCCTGTCCATCCTTATCTGGCCTGGTCACTGCTCTTAATTCTAGAAACATGACAGACAGGGGCATTAAGCTATCTGAAATATGCTCAAAAAGATTTTTTTTGAAATCTGCTCAATTTTTAAAAAATGAAGTTAACAAGTTATCAGCCCTAGATGATGGAATCCAAATACCTCAGCTTGAGGAGACCTAGTCCATTCAGGATGCTAACTTCTCAAAAATTCCTCCTGAGTGTTTTGTCAAAGAATAGTCAGAGCTTTGACTCCCTAATCCCATCACCATTTTCACCAGAAACCCCTAACCAGGTCTTCTTCATCCCTGCCTGTCTTTAGGCACAAGACCTGTGTGAACTCAGAGCGAAGATGTGTCTGAGCTCACAGGTCTTTCCTTCAGAATTTGGCCTGTAAGGGACAACCTGGGAAACCAAAATGACCTGCTGGTTGTAGCCCCTCATCAAGAGAGGCAAACAACTACAATGGAAATGAAAAGCAGGAATAACAATCCTTCAGGGCTGGAGAGATGGCTCAGCTGTTAAGGCATTTGCCTACAAAGCAGAAAGACCTGAGTTCGAGTCCCCAGTGCCCACATAAACCCAGATGAACAAGGTGGCACATGTGTCTGTAGTTTGTTTGCAGTGGCTGGAGACCCTGGCGTACCCATTCTCTCTCTCCTCTTTCTCTCTCTCTCTCTGCTCTTTCTCATACTCTCAAATAAATAAATATTAAGAAAAATAATCCTTCAAGTGATAACAATAGGCACACAAACAGAGGTGCATCGGACAGGGTCTTCATCAGCATCAACAGTTTGTGCTTGGGTTGGGGAAATGGCTCAGCTGATAAGGTGTGTGTTTGCAAAGCCTGCTGGCCTGGGATTGATTCCCTAGGACCTATGTAAGCCAGGTGTGTCTGGAGTTTGATTGCAGTGGCAAGAGACCCTGGAACACCCATATTCATTTAATTCATTCATTCATTCTCTCCCCATCTCACTCTCCTTGCAAATAAATATTATATACCTATATATATATGTATTTTTAAAATATTTTATTTATTTATTTATTTATGTGAGAAAGAGAAAGAAGGGGCCATGGCCTCTAGTCACTGTAAATGAACTCCAGATGCATGCACCACCTTGTGCATCTGGCTTTACATGGGTACCAGGGAATCGAACTCAGGTCCTTCTGCTTTGCAGGCAAACGCCTTAACCACTAAGCCATCTCTTCAGCCCTAAAATATTTTTATTTATTTTTTAACTTTTTGATAGCTTCCATAATTATAGACCATAACCATTATGATTCCCTCCCCACACTCCCCTAGATGTCTTCCCCCTCTCAATTAGTCTCTGATTTCCTAAAATATTTTTTTCCCTTTTTTGGTTTTTTTGGTTTTTTGGTTTTTTTTGGTTTTGGAATTCACTATGTAGTCTCAGGATGGCCTCGAACTCATGGTAATCTCCTACCTCTGCTTCCTGAGTGCTGGGATTAAAGATGTATGCCACCATGCACAGCAATAAAAAGTTTTTTGGTTTTTTTTTGTTTAAAAAAAAAAAAAGGACGGGCGTGGTGGTGCACGCCTTTAATCCCAGCACTTGGGAGGCAGAGGTAGGAGGATCTCCTGAGTTCAAGGCCACCCTGAGACTACATAGTGAAATTCAGGTCAGCCTGGACTAGAGCGAGACCCTACCTCGAAGGGAAAAAAAAAAAAAAAGGAAAACTCAGGGGCTGGAGAGATGGCTCCATGGTTAAGGCGCTTGCTTGCAAAGCCTAAAGACCCAGGTTCAATTCCCCAGTACCCAGGTAAAGCCGGATGCACAAGGTGGTACATGTGTCTGGAGTTAGTTTGCAGTGACTAGAGGCCCTGGTGTGCCCATTCTCTCCCTCTATTTGCCTCTTTCTCTCTCATCAATAAATATGTTTAAAAAAGGAAAACTCATCTTCTAGAGACTTTTTTTTTGAGTCAAGGTCTCATGAAGCTCCCAGGCTTTGAACTCTTAGTCCTCCTTGCCGTACCTCAAGCCTGGAATTACAGGCATGCACCACCACACCTAGCCTGTCTGAAGGTTCTTTAGGGAAAAATAAAGCCTCGGGTTTCTCTCCTGGCCCTCATACAGACAGGAATGCTCCAAAAACCAAGCACCAGAGCTCAGGAAAGAGGTAATGAGCAGCTGAGGAAGAAAACATGCTCAGACCAACCAGGAAGTTCAGTGCTGCATTGCAGTTAAATTATGCTATCACGCTACCTTTAGACCTCAGTACCTTTCAAGAGCTGAATGGGGCCAATCCTGGCAAAGGAGGTGACCGTTCACATGAGGCACAGCCGTCACGTCATGTGTGGGAACAGACAGCACTAAGCACAGTGCCAGCTGAGTATTTCTCAGGTCTTTACACATGATACCATGGGAGTTGGGCCTCTTTACACTAGCAAGATCCAAAGGGGCCTGGGAGTACTAGTTCCATTTCATAATTGTGGGCTCTAAGCGTGTCCCAGATGACCAAGGAGGCAGTGACAAATGGATGTGTAACTCAGTGGTGGAGCACTTGCCCAGCATATATGAGACCCTGGGTTGGATCCCTAGATAAGAAATAAACAACAAAACAAAAAGACAAAAAGAAAAAAGCAGGTCTAGAGTCCAGATCTAAGCTGTATAAGTTGCAGTGACCGAGGCACTTCTGTAGGTCAGTGTGACACCACTCCTGACAGTCACTATGGTTAATTAAGACCATCAGCTTCACTCAGATCCAAGAGTAGGTCTCGTTTTTTCCTCCCCTCTGCTGGGGCTTCCTGAGGTACTACATTCCTGGTGGTGGTGCTGCATCTGGTCAACTTGCTGCTCTCAGTTTACCATTTCCAGGCACCCCCAGGGAATGATGAAGTAGCTGTAGTCCAACAGCATGCCAACCACTGCCACTCCCACATGGTAGCAGGACAATGGAAGCACCCTATGTCTCTTCTCCATCCCCATTGTCCTTTTGTCCTGAATGTCTTGTGACAGTTACTAAAGAATAGAGTTGCCACTCCAGTAAAGGAACACCAGACAAAGGGAATAAGTTGGAGGGCAAATTAAAAGGAAACTAAATTTAGAGAGTTAATGGTAACTTTCCTCAAAGTATTTATGGAGTAATGAGTGTTTCTTTAAAATTTAACTGGGACATATGAAAGCATTACAAGCAAAAGCACAAAAACACGTTACCAAGCATATCACCCCTGAAACCAAAATATGAACCTGATGTTCAGGAAACATTACTCCTGCATTAGCAGACAGAAAGGCTTCACCATTATCCAGACACTCCACCTCACACTGCATTCCCAGGATGCAGTGGGAGAGGAAAAAGGACCCTTGGGGCTGGCACAGAGGGAGGCACAAGGGCTGCACATGGGCCCATACCTGCTGATTTTCCTGAGCCTGGGCTGGGGGAACAGAGGTGGCTTGTGCAGGTGAAGAAGGGATGCCCGGTGAGGTAGGAGGTACTATGCTGGTGTGAGGCTGGGTTAGGAAGGCCTGCTGTTCCGGGAAGTCCGGGGACAAGGTAGGGGCACGAGTCCTATCCTCCTCGGTGATTACAGGCTGTTGGCCAAGCACCAAGAATACCAGCTCTTCTTTCTCCCGGCACATTTCAGTAGAGATGTCATGGAGGCTGAGATAGTCCCTCAGGTCCTTCACCTTCATCTTCATGAGCTCCTCACGCTGAAAGGCTGTGGCTCGGAACCGTAGGCAGAGAAGACAGAGCCGGGGCCCATTTCCCTCTTGGCTCGAACAAGTCATGCAGAAATTTTTCTTACAATCCAAGCAGGTCTGCTGCTCAAGAGCAAGAGGCAGAGGAAAGGGTATCAGTTTGGGAGAACAAGTCAGGCAGTAGAATGGGAGCTTCAAGGCCACCACAGCAGGTACAACCTCCCGTCTTTCTGTCTTTCTTATTCTACTGTCTCCTATATCCAAGGTTGTGAAGTTTGCTGAAGATTTCAGACTAAAAGCCACTCAGGGGTGACAGACATCTTGCCTTTATCTGTATCCATGTACAGTACACCTGACATTTACATAATGTTTATGTACAGTGTACTAGAATACACTACACATTGATTTAATTTACATTTATAATTTCTTTTTTTGTTTTTTTTTGTTTTTCGAGGTAGGGTCTCGCTCTAGCCCAGGCTGACCTGGAATTCACTGTGTAGTCTCAGGGTGGCCTTGAACTCACAGCGATCCTCCCACCTCAGCCTCCCGAGTGCTGGGATTAAAGGTGTGCGCCACCACGCCCGGCCTACATTTATAATTTCATTTAAGGCTACCTGAAGGTACTAATAAAGACTACCAGCTCCGGAATCACAAAGCCCTGCATTTTTATTAATTCTCCCTCTCTCATTTCTTACAGTGTTACCCTAGATATGTTAAATCAGCACATCTAGTGCTCAGTTTCCCTACTGGTAATGGAGTGGTAACAGTACTTACCTCATAGGCTTGTGAAGACTGAGAAATAATGCACAGAGGCATACCTGACAGTGAATCCTCAAGTGTTAGCTGCTCTACTTTATTATTGCTAGGAAATACTGACGAATGATAAGAGCCGTGGCTCAGATCCTAAGCTCTTATTCCTTCTGCTTTATTCTGAAGAGAAAGCAATTCATGAAAACTACGGTGGTGGCCATGGGAGGGGGTGATATTTGCTTGTTTTGTTTTGTAAGTGCCAGGGACTGAATCCAGGACCTTTGTGCATGGTGGGTAAGTGTTCTATCACTGAGCTGTATCTCTAGTCATGGGTTTGTTGTTGTAGTTTTTTAAATAAGCTGACCTCCTGAGTGCTAGGATCACACCAGTGTGCCAGCTAGTGGCTACTGTTAATACTGGTGCTAACAGAATTGAGGAGCTATAACGGCTATATTCAAGGTCAGGCAGGAAAGGCAGAGGAGGGATTCTCATCTGAAGTCTGAGTCAAAAGCTCTCAGTCGTGCTCATCCCATCTGGCCATGGTGCCCACTGAGTCCCACGCAAGCATCAGCAAAAGACTGAGCCATGAGCCTGGCTTTCCACTTCCACACTCCCTAGTCAGTGCCTGTCCACAAAGGCTGGTGCCAGGCTGTCCTGTTCTGGCACTGCTGCTTCCACATGCTGGGAAGTAGGCAGTATATGAGGTCATTTCCAAGACAAACATTTAGCTATTACAGGAGGCCCCAGACATAAGCACACTCTCCTTTATAAAAGCACACAGTGTCTCAGTTCAGAGATGCGTGTGCCTGGTCCACATGCTGGCACTGCCTGGCGCAATTTCTCCCACAGTCCCAGACAGCACACCCAGGTTTGCTCCACCCACAAGCTGTGCAAGCACAGTGACATCTGGCTGAGCTCTGATCCACCCAACAGCAGGTCACCTTCCTAAAAGAGGTAATTTCTGAACACCTGGGATTGTCTTCAAGGCTGCCCTCTGCTCCTCTGAAGGAGTGAGAAACTTCATTCAACATATTTCTGCTCACCCTTTTCTAAATATGGGAAGCTGTTCGGCTACAGAAGAAATGCCTGCGACTGAGATTCTCATAGGCAAGGTCATAGGAACCCTTGTGTCAGGCTGAAGAAGTCCACATAGTTAAGATAGTTATAGTCAGTGTTTGTTTATGTGTTATTCACATGGCCAAGGGAAAAAGGATATGATTTTTACCACCAGTTTTGGCAAGAAGACTTAGAGGTGTTGCAGAGGAACACACACCAGCCTCCTTCTCTCCCCAGGTAAAAACAGACAGCAAACTGTGTAGAGAAAGGGGCGCATGGCTGGCTACACCAGCAACAGGACAGCTTTGGGACCACCAGCCATACAGGAGAAAATGAAGATTTGGAGTATTTGGGGTTCATTGACAGCTACAACTTTCCCATGGGGAAATGGGATGCATTTAGGATGGGTAACGGTGAAAATGGAGAGGCTGCAGCTTCATAAAGCTGTGGTCCTGATACGGAACATTACTTAAGTCAATGCAGCTTGACAAGACCTAGCTTGACACAATTATGAAGCTCACATTGCTCAATAAGCCAAATCCAAACAAGTCTGTTCTTCAAATGTGTGTGGCTTGCTGGAAACAAGATCAGAAGGCAGAAACAGCAACCCAGCTTCTGAGAACCCCCTGTCCACCGGGGACTCTGAAGTAAGTGTGCATCACAAACACACCTTGAAGGAGGAGAGCAGCAAGGCTAAAATCCCAGTGTGTATCCGCAGCAGAGGATAAAGGGAGAGGAAGAAAGGCTGTGGACAAAATGAGCAAAGGGAATGCATGTGTAAATTTCAGCAAATGGATAAAACCAGCCAAGTAAGAGGACAACAAGAAGATGAATCAGGAAAGGCACAGGGTGCCTGCAGAGAGGCTGAGCACACCAGCAGAGCCTGGGCAGGCACCACCCTCAGGGACAGCATGGGGTATCTCCCCTCTCTCCCTTTCCAAAGGCTCCCTTCCTTCCCCACCTTCTCACCCTGCCAGTCTCCAATCTAGTGAAATATTAAGAAATCATTTTGGTAAAACTCTGCAGAAGGCAGATACTCACAGGAAGACATGGGTCACCTTTCACTTTCTTGCCCCTCTGCTGCATCTCTCAGCACTTCCCAACACCAAAGAACTGCTCCTCTTTCTACTCTGAGACTGGAATAGCATACTCATGCTTCCAAGCACAACCTCCTCCACCTCCACAAGCTGGGCCAACTGAAGGGGCTGTGTGCCAAAACTCCCTCTAAAACTGCCTGGGTCACTGCGACACAACAGGCGGGTATTATGAGCACAAATGAGACAGCAGGTTTGTGGCAAAACTACAGCCTGCCTTTCTCTCCCAGGCTGAAAACCTGGGGCATACAGGCATCCCTCTTAAAGTCTGAAAGTCCTAGCTGGATGTGGTGGCGCACGCCTTTAATCCCAGCACTTGGGAGGCAGAGGTAGGAAGATCACCATGAGTTCAAGGCCACCCTGAGACTACATAGTGAATTCCAGGTCAGCCTGGGCTAGAGTGAGACCCTACCTTGGAAAAACCAAAAAAAAAAAAAAGTCTGAAAGTCCTTACTGTTATCGACATTTTGCATCCAATGAGCATAAAGAAAGTACTGACCACGAGCCTGTAGTCCCAGCTACTCGGGAGGCTGAGGCGGGAGGATCGCTTGAGTCCAGGAGTTCTGGGCTGCAGTGCGCTATGCCGATAGGGTGTCCGCACTAAGTTCGGCATCAATATGGTGACCTCCCGGGAGCAGGACGCCACCAGGTTGCCTAAGGAGGGGTGAACCGGCCCAGGTCAGAAACGGAGCAGGTCAGAAAGTACTGACCACGATGGGG
>PVHP010012569.1:0-35960 GCA_004024765.1 Zapus hudsonius
AATTTATTGTCCATAATGAGTTACAACATTTAGTTGGCAAACAATGAGTTGTTATCACCAATTCCCAGCTGCCCAAACTTTCTTTTTAAGCTAAATTTACTCTGATTGTGTGCAGATTTGAAACCTTTTCTCATTTAATGTATCTGCTTTCCACCATTCTGAATAGCAGATTTAGCTGGTCAGGGCCCTGAGTTTATGTAGCTCTCTTAAGTTGAAGGACCAGATGTTTGGAATGAATGGAGAGTCAGGCAAGTGCTGGGCGTGGATGGGGGTGGATCCTGTCTGCAATCCCAGCACTTGGGAGGCCAATGCAGGAAGATAGCCTACATAGATCTAGGCCAGCCTAGATTATAGAGTGAGAAAACAAACATAAGAAAGGAAAATCAGGCAAAAAGTCCACCCTGTTGAAGCTCCTTTGTCTTTCCAGGTATACTGTAGGGTGCGCCCGCTGGGCGTTTCTGATCATGAGTCCTGCATAGAAGTGATCAACACCACCACCGTGCAACTGCACACTCCTGAGGGCTTCCGACTCAACAGAAATGGAGACTATAAGGAGGTAATTATACTGGAACACATTATTTTACTTGGTGTGCTGTTTCCTGAATTGTCATTTTTGAACTTGACAAAATTTTGTGCAGTTGCACTTTTTGGAAAGACATTTTTTCACAACCATATATATCTAAAGTGTCTTTGTTGAAGTTGGGCATGGTGGCTCATGCGTGTAATCCGAGTGCTCAGGAGACTTGAGGTAAGAGGATCACTGTGAATTCAAGTGCTACCGAATGAGTTCCAGGGCTAGGGGGAGAGACCCTGCCTAAAGAAAAAAAAAGGTGTCTGTTTTCTGGAATATACAGATACACTTTTGGTATACTGGAGTTAGAAGATTACTGTCAGGGATTTCTATACTGTATATACAATTTGGTGTGTGGAGAGTCAAGTAACAATAATAGACGCTAGGTTTTTTTTTTTTTTTTTTTTTTTGCTGTGTTGGGGAATGAACATAGGGCAGACACTGTCACAGGAGCGACAACCCCAGCACATTGTGTATTCATATTAGCTTCCCAGGAAGGAGGGCGGGTGTTGAGTCTCATTAGGTAGCCCAGGCTGGCCTCAAAATTATGATTTCTCTATCTTAACCTTAAAAGTGCTGGGATTGGGCTGGAGAGATGGCTTAGCAGTTAAAGCGTTTGCATGCAAAGGTCAATGACCCTGGTTTGATTCCCCAGTACCTACGTAAAGCCAGATGCACAAGGTGGCATATGCAACTGGAGTTCATTTGCAGTGGCTAGAGGCCCTGGCACGCCCATTCTCACTCTTTTGTCTGTCTATCTGTCTCTCTTTTTTTTCTCTCTCTGCTTACAGATAATAAAAATTTTAAAAACTGCCTACTACCTGGTTTTTGTTTGTTTCTTTAATTTTTAGGGTGTTGGGGATTGAATTTGGGGCCTTACACATGCTCTGTGGTGAGCTCTATCCTCAGCCCTTGTTTTTTATTTTGTTTCCTTTTTTGAGATGGACTCTCTTTTTGTAGTTCATGCTAGGATTACAGGCATGCATGCACCACTATGCCCAATACAAGGAGAGAGTGTTTCTTTAAAAAATATTTGATAAGTTTGTTTGGGCTGGAGAGATGGCTCAGCGGTTAAGGCACTTGCCTCCAGTGCCTAAGGCCCTGGGTTCAATTCCCCAGTATCCACATATGCCAGATCCACAAGGTGGTGGTCCTGGTGCGCACACGCGTGCTCCCTCCCTCCCTCCCTCCTTCCCTCTCTCTCTCTCTCTCTCTCTCTCTCTCTCTGTATTTCTCTGCTTGAAAATGAATAAATAAAATACTTTTAAAAAAACTTGACAGTTACATTTAAAAAAAATTATTTGCAAGCCTAGAGTGATAAAGAGAAAAGAGAAAGAATGGGCATGCCAGGGTCTCCAGTCACTGCAAATGAACTCTAGACACATATACCACTTAGTGCATCTGGCTTTATGTGGGTACTGGGGAATCAAACTCAGGTCATTAGGCTTTACAGGCAAGTGCCTTAACAGCTGAGCCATCTCTCCAGCCCAAGAGTGTTTTTATATTAGCAAAATAGTAAGCAAATTAAAAAATACTAGTTCAAGTTGGGCATAGTGGTACAATCTGTAATTCCAGCACTTAGGGATCTGAAGCAAGAGAATCATGAGTTCTAGACCAGCCTCAGATATATAGCCTTGTCTCAAAAAATACAAAACAAGCTGGGTATGGTGATGCACACCTTTAATCCAGTTCTAGGCCAGCCTGGGTAAGAAAGAGACCCAAAAGAATTGAATATATATATTTAATTCAGGTCTACAAATAAATGTTGTACTAAGGGGGTAGCTGCAGGGTAGAGGGAGATTTATTTATTTATTTTTAATTAACTAATTGGTTTTTCAAGGTAGGGTCTCGCTCTAGTCCAGGCTGACCTGGAATTCACTATGTAGTCTCAGGGTGGCCTTGAACTCACGGGGATCCTCCTACCTCTGCCTCCCCAGTGCTGGGATTAAAGGCCACCACGCCCGGCTCTGTCTTTTCTACTTCTACTTTCCTATGATTTTAAATGTGTGTTGTCAATGCTCTGGAATTTTAAATTTAAAGTCAAGCCCAAATCTTGAGCATCTAGCCACTTGATCTTTCTGCTGGATGTCACACATGCTCATTTTTAGTTTTACATGTTCAATAAAAAGAGCTCTTGGGCTGGAGAGAATGGCCCATGGTTACAGGTGCTTACTTGTAAAGCCCGATGGCCCAGGTTCAGTTCCCCAGTACCCATATGAAGCCAGATACACATGGTGGTGCATGCATCTGGAGTTTGTTTATAGTGACAGGAGGCCCTAGAGCACCCATACTCTATTTCTCTCATATATATATATATATATATATATATATATTTTTAAAGAGCCCCCCTTTTTTTTCCTGTCATTTCCTCTTAACTTTCAAGTGTTGTTGCCATAATTGTCCAGTTGCTTAGTCCTGGAAACTTGGAAGCTACTTTCCACTGGCCTCTGCCCATGTTAAGGTCATTGTAGACTTCCTGTCAGTTCTTCAGGATCCATCTGGAATCATCCTTTCCTATGTCTTTCCTATCTTGGTTGTTAATCACTGGAACCAGCGTTTCTCAAGCTATCTGTAGCAAATGGTGGTGTTTTGACATTTTCAGTGGACAATGGATAATTTAGCTTGTGCTCAGTGGAACTAAACTGCTGTTCAGTCTTTTCATTGAGAAGATCCCCTGGAACACAAGCTGAGCTGTTGTAGAACAATGATAGTGAAGGGTTCTGCATGTTACTCAGCCTGGTAACAACCAGTTTTCAGTGAGCACCGGTGTGCTGACCATGCTCTGAATGGAGCCACAGCCTTGCCGTGTCCTGCATAGACCCGTGGGAGATCCTGTCATCTCTCTCTTGAAAACCTTTCAACAGTGATGTCTTTAAATGGTAAAACCCTGCCTGACCCCCCCCCCCCCCAATCTTTCCACTCTTCCTGTCTTCTGAAATCCTTGAGTAAGTCAGATCCCCCTGTCAGTCGCTTAGCTTAGCCTGGACTTCTCTTTCCTTGGCTCCTCATGAGTTTCAGCTTAACTTTTGCCTCCTCAGGGTGTCCAGACTACCACAGTAGAAATAGCACTGCCTTGCTCTCCCAGATCTGGGCTCAGTGTGCCTCCTTTAGGATGCGTACCATGTGGCTTCGTTTCTGGTTGTGCCTTGTGTAAGGCTGAGGCACATTCTGAGAAGTGCAGTGTTGGAAGCTGAGCCTCGCAGTGTCCTTGCGCAAGCCTAGAGATGGCCTCTTACTGATGGGCCTCTACCTGTGCTGCATGCTGTGTACTGAATACCTGATGGTTTCTTGACCACAGACTTCTGAGTTACACTCTTTATGGCTTCATTAGGGATTAGGAATATATCACCTTCACTATATCTTATGGGACCACTGTTGTCTTTGTGGTCTGTTCTTGACTGAAATGTTGTGAGGTGCATGACTAGGCATTGTTCATTATTTCTCTCCTCTGCTTCATGTAAACTTCATGTTTTCTTGTTTTTGTCAAACAGTAAATTTGAATTAGGCATGAGTGGTCTATCTAGGAATGCTTTATGGAGCATATAATGGGAGTTGTACTCTTACTGAATATGAACTTTGTGTGAATGAGTTTAAAGTACACATAAACCAGAGGCTTGTGGGGATTAAAACTCACTTCCTCATGGCAGCATGCAACATGGTGTACTTGAAAACAGCACTTGGAAATGACTTTGCTTCTACCTGATCCAGGCACTAGTGCCCTGGTTTTCTTCGGGAGAAGGAGTTCTTGGGGAGTGGGAGGGCATCTGTTTTTCTTAGCTGTCCTGTGCATTTTTCTCATTTCATGCTTTTATTGTGATAGTGTATTAGGTGCGCTATTTTAGATACGTTCTTTAATCCCATTACTCATTTATAAAATAGTTGGTTGACACAGCCTGTCTTTAGAGAAGGGCTGGGGACATAACTCAGTGGTAGAGCACTTGGCCTGGCAGGTAGGTGGTCATAGGGACAAGGGAGGGAAAGAGCAGCAGGAGAGCCACATGTCCCAGTCCTTCACCTGGAGGCTGAGGCTAGCCTGGGCTAGAGCTAGACTTCGCCTCAAGACAAGCCAGTCAGTGGTAGTCTGTGAAGCTTTAGTAGACTTAACTCGTCTGCATTTTCCAAGACGGCAAGGGGCTCTGAGGTTCAAGATGGCGGCTTTTCTTTGTATGTGTAGATTTGGAATGTTCGAGTGGAATTCTGTGAAAGCATGTTTGTTTTCTCTCTCTGCAGACTCAGTATTCATTTAAGCAAGTTTTTGGCACCCATACCACCCAGAAGGAGCTGTTTGATGTTGTGGCTAATCCCTTGGTAGATGACCTCGTTCATGGCAGAAATGGTATTTGGCTGGATTCTTAAATCTTGTAATAAAATGTCTTTGTTCTGTATTTGGTTGGTTTGACATTGAGTTCAGATTGGATTCACCAGGGTGATTCTAAAACCCTCCTTTTTGAGTGAGTTTTAGTGTTTTTAGTATGTGAAGAAACTTAAGCGCAGACTTCAGGATTCAACTTGCTGTCTCTTGCTACGTTGCAGGTCTCCTTTTTACATATGGTGTGACTGGAAGCGGCAAGACTCACACTATGACGGGCTCTCCAGGGGACGGAGGGCTGCTCCCTCGTTGTCTGAACATGATCTTCAACAGCATAGGCACATTCCAAGCTAAACGATATGTAAGTATGACTCCTTTGTGTTGTGACTCTTATGACAGACTCTGGGCCAAGATACCTCCAGTACACTCGTATTGAGGAAGAGCTAAACATTGGAGCCATTTTGAACCTTCAGTATGTTCTCATGTGTGGGCATGGTGGGTGCATGCCTGCAATCCCAGCACTTGGGAGGTGGAAGTAGGAGAGGCCAGCCTGGACCTCAATGTTAAAATCCTTCAAGTCAAACTAAAAAATAATAATTTTAAAAAACATGGGTGCTAAAGAAATGGCTCAGTGGTTAAGGTGCTTGCCTGCCAAGCCTGACAGCCTGGGTTCAATTCTGCAGCACCCACACAAAGCCAGGTGCACAAAATGGCTCATGTACCTAGAGTTCGTTTGCAGTGGCAGGAGGCCCTGGCCTGCCTGTTCTTTCTCTGCTTGCAAATAATTAAAATATGTTTTTTAAAATTACATGGTCTGATTTTTTTCTTTTTTCCACACTTCAGGTTTTTAAATCTAACGATAGGAATAGTATGGACATACAGTGTGAAGTTGATGCCTTATTAGAGCGTCAGAAAAGAGAAGCTATGCCCATCCCCAAAACCCCCTCTAGCAAGTAAGTCATTTTGTGTGTGTGTGGCCCAGAGTGCATAGGATCTGTCCTGTGGCTCCTGCAGACCTTAAGAATAGTGACTATGAAGACTGTGGATGCCTTTAATCCCAGCACTCGGGAGGCAGAGGTGGGAGGATCCCCGTGAGTTCAAGGCCATCCTGAGACTACATAGTGAATTCCAAGTCAACCTGAGTTTAGTGAAACCCTACCTTGGCGGGGGTGGGGGGACGGGAGTGGGTAGTCGACTGTTGACTTGTGCTGCTGAAGTTGGTGATTGTAGCAGTTACTTTGTTGCTGGGATGAAACACCTGACGAGAAGCAGCTTGTAAAGAAAGGGTTTACTTCTGGCTTATAGTTTCAAGGGGGAAGTTTTCATCATGTCAGGGTAAGTGTAGCAAAAGCAGACAGTTGGCCATCACATCTCTCATCATTAGGGTGAGCTAATGGTGGAGCTGGACTAAAACAATTCCATGGCCCAGGTACACCCTTCCAGCAAGGCTCTACCTCCCAAAGGCTCCATCAGCTGGAGGTGGTGTATGAGGCTTGATTACAAACACGTGAGGCCATGGGAGACATTTTACACTCAAACCACTGCAGTGATGGCTCAGGCATTCCCCTCTGGTTGTGACTCACTGTGAGTCACTTCAGAGAAGGTGCCTTGGGGTGGAGAGGGTGTGAGCACTGGGGATGTCCTTGGCGTACCTTTAGTATGAAAAAGTAAGTTTGTATGCTTCTGTTTTAATGTAGATAGATCCTTTGTGTTAGGTTTTTTCCTTCCTTTCACCTTGGTACTATTTACCTTTTTTTCACTTTACATATTGACTCACGGTGGTTAAGACCTGATTTGAGATTTGTTTTGTTTTTTAGGCGCCAAGTGGATCCAGAATTTGCAGATATGATAAATGTGCAAGAATTCTGCAAAGCAGAAGAGGTTGATGAAGACAGTGTCTATGGCGTGTTTGTCTCTTATATTGAAATATATAATAATTACATATATGATCTATTGGAAGAGGTGCAGTTTGATCCTATAAAGCCCAAGTAAGTTGCAGGGAGCACCCCTTCTTGTCTGTTAACCACGAGGATGTCTCTTCCCCAGTGAGTCTTCATGCCTTTATCTATCAGTGAGAGCAGCGCTTGTGTGTTGTCAGAAGTAGTTTATACCTAGTTAGTGCTCAATGTCTACCTTTATTACTTACTAGCTCTATTAGGAAACCAATGTGTTAAAACACAAAAGTGACCTGGGGGCTTGGGAGTGGCTCAGTGGGTAAAATGATCACCATGCAACATGAGGACCTGAGTTCAGACCCCCAGAACTTACATAAATGCCAGGCGAAGAAGCATGTACCTGTAATTTCAGTGCTGAAAGATGGATCCCCAGGCTTACTGGCTAGCTCGTCTAGCTGGACTGGTGAGCTCTGGGCTCAGTGAGAGATCCTGGAGAGTGATTGAGGAGACACTCAGGATTGAGCTTTGGCCTTCACAATCACTTGCACACACATCCATTAACATACATACTCATACACATACAGGAAAGAAAGGGAGAGAGAGAGAGGGAAAGAGAAAGTAAGAATGAAAACAAAAGTGACCTGAATACTGATGTTTAGATTACTTTTGAAAGCTTTTGGCCCTAGGCGGCTTGAGAAGAATCTTAATTATATGGGAAAGTCTCTCTTGCTGTACGCTGGGGCTCCCTTTCGACACCCTCACTGTGAGTTTTGTACCCTCTCAACTCATCTGTGTCCTGATTCCCTCTACAGAAAGGGTCCTAAAGCTGTGTGTTCAAGTTAGTCTCAGGCCATCTATTCCTGAGTAATATAAAGCTATATTCTATTAAAAGACTACCCTCAGATATCCCCGAGTCTTGACGTGCTAAGTCTTTGACATGCTAAGTCTAAAGACTTACTTACAAGTAAGCTTCACAACGGTACATCCGTGTTGTGCCAAGAGTTGATTCAGGAATCTTAGTGTCTCATTACACACACACACACACACACACACACACACACACACACGCACGCACGCACGCACGCGTGCACACATGTGTGTGTGTGTTTTGTTAGCTCAAGGCTGATCTTGCATGCTGTGTTCATTAGGGCCTCTTAAGACATAAGTAATATGACAGCTGTTCTGCATCTTTTAACTTTTGCGTATATGTCTAATGGAACACTTGGGGTAAGAGCTGGATTGAGAAAACCATTAGAATGAGAGCAGATGTTAATATGTGAAAAATGTGTGTGCTCTGGGGTCATACTTGATAAAGGTGCTTTTTAAATTTTTATTTGTGTGTGTGTGTGTGTGTGTGTGTGTGTGTGTGTGTGTGTGTATACTTGTGCATCAGGGCCCCTTGCCACTGCATACAGACATCAGGTTGCTTGTGCCACTTTTTGCACCATCTTATTTGGGTTCAAAGAGACTTATTTTTGAAATCACCTGTCTTTATTTGCTCTTGGAATGATGGTATTTTAAAAAAAATAATTGGGTTATGTTTTCAAAAAGTACATGAGGATATGGTTGTATGAGGTATGTGTGTGAATATGTCAGGACAACCTTGGGGCGTACCTCAGATACAGTCCATCTCCCCCCCCCTCTCTTGAATAGATCATTTTTTTTCTAAGAAGGTCTCTATTGATCGTGTTTCTTTTTTTAAAAATATTTTTATTTATTTGAGGGGGGGCAGACAGAGAATATGGGCGCACAAGGGCCTCCAAGCCACTGCAAATGAACTCCAGACACATGCACCCTCTTGTGCATCTGGCTGTATATGGGCACTGGGGAATCGAACTCTGGTCCTTCTGCATTGCAGGCAAATGCCTTAGCCGCTAAGCCATCTCTTCAGCCCGAATAGATAATTTTTAATAAAAAACTTTTTTCATTCAAAATTCCACCAAAGATTTTCATGTCTCTTAGACCTCATTTTCAATTTAGAGTAAAAATTAAAACATTATTGTGGGACAGGAGAGATGGCTCAGTGGTTAAGGCACTGACCTGCAAAGCCTAACAGCCCAGGTTCTATTCCCCAGTGCCCACATAAAGCCAGATAGATACATAAATAGGTGCATGCATCTGGAGTTTGTTTGCAGTAGCTGGAGGCACAATCCATCTTTTAAAAAAATATTTATTTATTTGAAAGAGAGTGAGAGAAAGAGGCAGATAGAGAGAATGGGCATGCCAGGGCCTCCAGCCATTGCAAACGAACTCTAGACACGTGGCGCCACTATGTGCATCTGGCTTATGTGGGCACTGGGGAATCAAACTCAGGTCTTTCTGCTTTGTAGGCAGATGCCTTAACTGCTAAGCCATTTCTCCAGGCCCCCCCCCCATCTTTTTATTTATTTATTTATTTATTTTAGTCAAGATCTCTCAGTGGCTTGGAACTCATCAAATGGGTTACACTGGTTGGCCAGCGAGCCTCGGGGATCCACCTGACTGCCTGTGCTGGGATGACTTGATATGCCACCATGCCTGGCTTTTTTGCCTGGATTCAGGGATCAAACTTAGGTCCTCATTCTTGCCAGGCGAGCACTTTACTAACTAGCTGTCTCGTCAGCATGGCCATTGCTTTTTATATCAAATTATTTTCATATTTTCCTCAATATTTGCCCATTGTTTTAAACTGTCAGTTGATTTTTACTCCAATTTTGTGACTAATTAGCCAGCAGGCCCAGGGATTGTCCTGTGTCCATTTCACTAATGGTGGGTTTACAGGTGTACACTGCTGACCCAGCTTTTATGTAGGTGCTGGGGATCCTCGTGCTTAGGAAGTAGGTGATTGTTAGGCTCTGTCTCATGGGCTGTCACTAGTGTAGACTGCACGTGTCGCTGAGGGAGGGTTACTGTAGAACAGTAATGTCTGCCTTATTCCTTTGGTAGGTGGAACGGTTGCAGTACACCCCTGAGGAACGCAGATTCTGTGTATGTCATGGTATTGGCTCCTTTCCTGAGGGTGCAGTCATACTAGTGGCTTCTGTGGCATGTTTGTGAGTAGGTGGCTTTTCATTGCCACCTGGCAAGCTTCGAGCTCATCCCTTGTTGCTTCCGGGGAAATCTTCTCTTGACCACCAGTGATGGATGGTCTTCATCTTCATCATTCACAAAACTGACTGAGCAGGCAGCACCCTACCAGCCCTCGGCTTCCTACACAGACTAAGACTCCACAAGCCACTTGGAAAGGGTTGCCACTCCTGGGATATGCCAAGCCCTTTCCGAATGAATCTTCTGCTGTTGCTATGACGTCAGGATCAGTTCTGTATGCAGATATTTTAAATTTAGGAAAATGCTAAATTGATGCTTTACCTGTGTGTGATTTTGCCACAGTACTGTCCTGTTCTCTCATTGTTTGTAAGTGTTCTCTCATATAACATTTCTCTGAGGTCTTTTGTGAACTTACCGTCTCTTCTAAAGAATGGATAACCCCGTCTCACTTTGATACTCTGTCATGCTCTAACACCGCAGGAAGGCCCTCATGCTTGTGGACTTCCCAGCCCTTAGAACATGAGCTAAATAAGAAAGAACAAAACAGGTGCCACAAGTTGAGGGTGTGGCTGAGAGGTGCAGTGCTTGCTGCATGCATGAGTAGCTCAGTAGCAGAGCGCTTGCCTAGCATGCATGAGGCTCTGGCTTCTGTCACCAGCGCTGGGAAATGAACAAATACATCATATTGCTTTGCATCTTACTCTTAAAATAGTAGTGTCTTATGAAATTAACTTCTTTTTCTTCTTTCCCACAGACTTCCACAATCTAAGATGCTTCGAGAAGATAAGAACCACAACATGTATGTTGCAGGATGTACAGAAGTGGAAGTGAAATCTACCGAGGAGGCTTTTGAAGTTTTCTGGAGAGGTGAGAAGCAGAAATAATGGGGTGGGCACAGAGGGGCTAACTATAATTTGACGGAAATCCTTTATTATTTAGAATGTATGTGTAATGAAATGGCCGAGTTTGGGTATAATCAATGATTTCTCTATCATCATAGGTCAGAAAAAGAGACGTATTGCTAACACCCATTTGAACAGAGAGTCCAGCCGCTCTCACAGTGTGTTCAACATTAAATTAGTTCAGGCTCCCCTGGATGCAGATGGAGACAGTGTCTTACAGGTAAAGTTTTATGTGGAGTTTATTTTTTTTCTAATTCAGTCCTAAATTTCTGGAGCTGCTTTTGCAATAAAGATTCCTCTCGAATTAATAGTCCCAGGTACTAAATACTTTGTTATAGAAAAAAATTTCAGATAGCTTTGCTGTAGACTCACATTTTATTTGGATGCTAATAGAGTTTCTATGGAGTGCTCGGCACTGCAGGGTGAGGAAGAAAAGGTGGCAGTCTGTTCTCTGAGAGGAAAACCAGGCTGCAGACAAGTGATGAGCGTATTCTCCTGAGCTCTTAGCAAATGCTCAGTAAGCAAGCATCTTCTGCCCCTCCTGTGCGTTGTGCACTGTCAAAATAATGAAAATGCTGAATTAATTATCGACATATATTTAAAGATCGTTGTAAAGTAACCACTTAATTTTAGGTTATTGGCTTTGTCCCTTTCAGGAAAAAGAGCAGATTACTATAAGCCAACTGTCTTTGGTTGATCTTGCTGGAAGTGAGAGAACTAACCGGACCAAAGCGGAAGGGAACAGGCTACGGGAGGCTGGTGAGTGAGATGGCACTTGGTGACCCCTGGGACCCCAAGCCTTGCAAGGCCAGGTGGTCAGTGAGTGGTTTTAGTGGGCAGAAAGAACACATAAGAGAGAGCATCCACTAGTAAAAACTTAAGCCTCTATTTTTAAAAAATTTTTATTTATTTAATTTATTAATTAATTTATTTATTTTGAGGCAGAGGTTGCTTCGTAACCCAGAACTTGTGACAGGTCTTGAACTTGTGACAGTTCTGCCTTAACCTCCTGCCCACCCTGCCCTGGGTATTGGGATTACAAACACGTGCCACATTTCCTGACTATATTACCTATTTGATACAGGCCAATGGTTGAAAGCATGATTGAGTTAGGTGGAATTAATCAAAATTCCAAAATGAATAATCCATGCTCACTTTGGAATCCAATCAAGGAGGTCTGCATTTAGAGGCTTGATTAATCTAGTGTCCTTCATTTGGCTCAGAAATTCAAGCGAAGTCGGGCATGGAGGCACACGCCTTTAATCCCAGAACTTGGGAGGCAAAGGTAGTAGGATCACCATGAGTTTGAGGCCAGCCTGAGACTACATAGTGAATTACAGATTAGCCTGGGCTAGAGCAAGACCCTACATCGAAACCCCCCCCCCCCCAAAAAAAAAAAAAAGTAAATCAAGTTAGGCATCTCAGAAAGGTAGGATAAATGCATAAGAAATCCTATTGATGTAGGGGGGTCACAGTTAGTTGATACTTCAGACACTTGACTGTTAGAAGATGTGCCTTTGGGGTGCAGGAAGGACTTGAGGCTCTTAATGAAGCCGATTGTAGCCTAAAATGCTATGGGAAGTATTTCACTATGAGGTTATCAAACATCTACATTGCTGAGTTGTAGCTTAGTGATAAAGATGCTTTCTTTACTAGCATGTGTGAGGTTCCCAAGTTCAGTCTCCAGCATGGGGGGTGGGGAATCTCAGTAAATGTCTGCATCTGACAGAATTTGAAGTGTGGGAGAAACCTTTTGAATCTTTAAGAGTAGTATATTTGATAGAAAGTCCTCGTAACAGAATCCTTGAGGTATGGTTATTGAAGTTATCCATAATTGATACTACTGAAAAGACAGCTCGAATCATACGTCGACTGTTCTGTTAATTGAGCCGTGAAAAGCTGTGTGATTTCCCACTAGTCATGAAGCTGAGATATTACAGGCGCATAACATTGTAACTGCTGTATGGTTTTCAGATAGCTTCTGCATATTTGCTTCTGTCAGGTAACATTAATCAGTCACTGATGACACTAAGAACATGTATAGAAGTTCTGAGAGAGAACCAGTTATATGGGACCAATAAGGTAAGCAGAATTTGCTTCTCACTTAAGTAGTTCATTTGTGCACTTGAGTTGTCTATATCCTTAAGATCTTGACTGTCTTTGTAGATGGTTCCCTATCGAGATTCAAAGCTAACCCATCTTTTCAAGAACTATTTTGACGGGGAAGGGAAAGTTCGTATGATTGTGTGTGTGAACCCAAAGGCTGAAGACTATGAAGAAAGCTTGGTAAGTTAAATGTATTTGTCCTCTAATGTTGCGTTTCTCTAGTGAGCACAACTACTTGGGTGTGAAGAACCAGACTTTGAACATTATAGAAATTGATGTAGGCTCATTGGATAGACAAGTGAACTAATAACCAACCTGTCTAGTCATTTCTAAAGAAGGACTTGGTTATGGCTACTTTTTACAAACTCCTTTTGTTTCCTCTTATAGCAAGTCATGAGGTTTGCTGAAGTAACCCAAGAAGTTGAAGTAGCGAGACCATTGGACAAGGTGATATGTGGTTTAACGCCTGGGAGGCGGTACAGGAACCATGCTCGAGGCGGCCCCGTGGGAGATGGTATGATTCCATGCTCATCATGCGCTCACTTGCTTGTCTTTCTCTAACTCTTTAAAATATTTTGTTTGTTTATTAGAGAGAGACAGAGAGAGAGAGAGAGAGAGAGAGAGAGAGAGAGAGAGAGAGAGAGATAATGGGCACTCCAGGGCCTCTAGCCATTGCAAACGAACTCCAGACACACGCACCACCTTGTGCATCTGGCTTTATGTGGATACTGGGGAATCGAACTCAGGTTGTTAGGCTTTGCAGGCAAGTGCCTTAACTGCTGAGCTATCTCTCCAGCCCCTTTAATTTTTTAAAAATTCTATTTCATATAAGGGAAAACTATATTCTCAAGAAAATGCAAAAATATTTGAACCGAAATATAAATTCCAGGTCAGCCTGGGCTAGAGCAAGACCCTACCTCGAAAAACAAACAAAAATGATTAAGGAAGTAATATCTTTTAAAATATTTTATTTATTGATTGATTTGCAAGGAGAGAAAAAAATGAGTCTTCAACCACTGCAAACGAATGCCAGGCTGCAGGCACCACTTTGTGCATCTGGCTTTATGTGGGTGCTGGGCAGGTGAACCAGGGTCCTTAGACTTTGCAGGCAAGTGCCTTTAACTGCTGCGCCATCACAGTGTCAACTTCTTTAAGCTCTTTCTCTCTGTGCCTTTGACCTTCGATGCAGAACCATTGGTTGCTGAAGTGATTTTACAGAGCTTTCCACCTTTGCCCTCGTGTGAAATTTTGGATTTCAATGACGAGCAGACCCTGCCTAGGCTGATTGACGCATTGGAAAAACATCACCACCTACGACAAGCCATGGTAGAGGAGCTGAACAAACAATGTAAGGGCAGAACTCTGGGCATCTGGACCTCAGGGTGGAGCTCTGTGGAAGAGTTGTTTCGGGTAGTCCTGGATGTCTTGTTTAACTAGAACGTCCCGTCCCCCAGCAGCTCTCTCTAAGAAGTGGGTGCACTGCTCCCTTTCCTTTAACTAAGTGATGAGCACCAAAAAATGCCTCAGTTGTGCATTTTACAAAATGGAAGTTATAGTTGTTTGTACTTAAGGAAGGCCTAAGGAAAATGAGGTGACATTTGAAAATCCTGTAGAACCATCGACCAGCCTAAGTACTCGTCAGTGACCATCTTAGTGACTGGCCAGCTGGTATACCAGGACTTCAGCCCATCTCAAATCCAGTGCTGTCTCTGTTCTTGCATCTGTAAGCAAGCTGAACTGTAAATGCTGGGCAGCGTTTACTATAGTGCAGAATGAAAGACCGTGTTCCTTCAGGGGTAAACAGTGAAAAACCCTTCTATGGACGTCTACAGATTTGAAAATCAAACTCTCGATTTATTTGCAAACTTGTTTTCTCCTCCTTTATCTTTTTGGTGGTACTTACTTTTTGGTGGGATTGAACCTAGGTCCTCACACATTACTAAGCAGGCACTCTTACCACCAAGCCAGCTGTTGGATATTAACTGTCGCAGGGTTTTGCTGGATGTACATTTTATCCAGTGTCTCTGAAAGCTCATCTCATGGGGATACTTCGCTGCTGTGGTAAAACATGCATGATCTACCTGCTTTTATTTCAGGTAACACTTTTAAAGCCATGTTAAAGGAATTTGACAATCATATGTTAAATAAAGAAAACTACATTCAGGGAAAACTAAATGAAAAAGAAAAGCTGATCTCAGGACAGAAACTGGAAATAGAAAAACTGGAGAAGAAGAACAAAACTTTGGAATACAAGGTCTGTTTTGGAACTAATTGTGTGTTTCTGGCCAGGGGGCTCTGTCCAGTGTTCCTGTGCCTGTTACTGCTGTTTGTCAGGTTATCACGGGTTCGTTCCAATCTTCAGACCAGGGAGATAGTACAGTTGTTTAGTTTGACCAATGAGCTTAGCTTGAAGAGAATGTTCTCTGGCCCAAACAAGTTAGTTGGCGGTTGGCCTTCCCTCTCTGCCCTCTTCTCTCCCTTCCTTTGTTGGACTAAGTCTAACTATGTAGCCCAGGTTGACCTCAAATTTGGCAATCCTCCTGCCTCAGCTTCATAAGTGCTTGCACCACCATGCCTGGTTAACAAGTAGTAGACTTACAGGAAGATTTGTTAGGCTATCTTCAAAGATAATTTTAGATTTACTTTTTTTTTGTTTTTCGAGGTAGGGTCTCACTCTAGTCCAGGCTGACCTGGAATTCACTATGTAGTCTCAGGGTGGCCTCGAACTCATGGTGATGCTCCTACCTCTGCCTCCTGAGTGCTGGGATTAAAGGCGTGCACCACCACGCCCAGATAGATTTACTTTTTGATTTATTAGAAATATTCCCTCCATATGCTTTTTTCAAAAAAGTGATTATTTATGAGAGGAAGACAGAGAATGGGTATACCAGGTCCTCTTGCTATTGCAAATGAACTCCAGATGCATGTGCCATTTTGTGCATCTGGTTTTATGTTGGTACTGGGGAATTGAACCCTGGTCATAAGGTTTTGGAAGCAAGCGCCTTTAACCGCTGAGCCATCTCTTCATCTTCAGCCCATCCATATGCTTTTAAAAACATTCAGATGAGGGGCTGGTGAGATGGCTCAGTGGTTAAAGATGCTGCATGCAAGGCTTGCCAGCCTGCGTTGGATTCTTCAACCATCCACATAAAGCCAGATGGGACTTGATTTGCTGTAGCCATAGACCCTGGCACATATATGCACACGTACAATGAAAGAATAAATTGTAAAGAAAATACTCGTGAAATAAATGGTAATGTCAAACTGTCAACATGGTGCCTTGGAATGTGAGTGATGCTCACTCAGGTAGTGCTCATTGGATCAGAATTTGGCTCACATTATGTTACAAGAGTATCCACTTACTGGGGTGCAGCTCTGTGTGAGCAGTGTTTGACTGGCATGCATGAGGCCCTGTAGTTGAATTCCAGTGCTTCCATAATATATCAATAAGTAATAGTAGTAAGCTCCATGAGGGGACTAGGGGGTGGCTCAGTGGTAGAGCACTTGACTAGATCCTGGGTTCAATCTCCAGCATTTTTTTTTTTACGGGGGTGTGTGGCACTTAGGCTAACTCTCCTCCTGTGGACTAGAAGGAAATTCTGAAGTTAGGGAGTGCTGCAGACTGCACAGTGTATGCTCTCACGGCGAGTGGCCCACTTATGTATGTGGCTAGCCTCAGCCAACCCAGAGCTCAAGAAAGAGTAGGCCTTAGTTTTAAGGGAGAGGAATTTTCTCATGAGGCCAGCTGTCATTTTGTCTTCTGATGAGAAGCTTATTTAATAGCTCTTGTTTATGGACATGGAGTTGGGAGTTGAGATCACATTTTACAGGGCAGAAGTGTTCTTTATGTGATTTTTTTTTTTCCCCTGAACACAGATTTGCTTCTGTGAGCAAATTAGGAAGGTTGTTTGATAATTGCAGGAAGCATACATGTATGCATGCACGCATGCACACGCATGCTGAGCCTGCCATTGTCCCCACAGATCGAGATCCTGGAGAAGACCACGACCATCTACGAGGAAGACAAGCGCAACCTGCAGCAGGAGCTCGAGGCGCAGAACCAGAGGCTTCAGCGGCAGTTCTCTGACAAGCGCAGGTTGGAAGCCAGGATGCAAGGCATGGTGACAGAAACCACCATGAAGTGGCAGAAGGAATGCGTGAGTGCTCTCGGAGCTCGATGGCTCATCTCAGATTGGACGTAGCTGTGGCAGAGGGGAGGGATTTGTTCATCTCTGGAAGAGTTGGAAAGCAGTTGTTTTTAGGGAATAAGGGAGGTTGGTATGGTGTGATTGAGTGGACTGAATATTGCCGTCGATAATCTGCAGGAGCGCCGGGTGGCAGCCACGCAGCTGGAGATGCAGAATAAACTGTGGGTCAAGGATGAAAAGCTAAAACAGCTGAAGGCTATTGTCACTGAGCCAAAGCCTGAGAAGCCAGAGAGACCCTCCCGGGAGCGAGACCGAGGAAAATTCACTCCAAGATCTGTTTCTCCATCACCTGTACCTGTAAGTTATTTGTTGATGCACAGTAGCTTAGTACTAGAGAAATTTTATTTAGGTTAGAGGACTGTTTCAGTGAATCAGGTTTTGTTTCATATTATTTTTAATATTTAAAAATGTATTAGAAACTAGTAACTACAGTTACATACGAAGTCAAGACTTCAGGTTCTAACGTTGTAGAAAAGTAGTATTTCTGTCAGTTTTTCAGTCTTACTCATTAATTTCTCTCATTTTTCTAGCTTTCTAGTAACAATATTGCTCAGATTTCCACCGACCAGCAACTCATGAGCCAGCCCCAGCTGCACAGGCGCTCTAACTCCTGCAGCAGCATTTCTGTAGCTTCCTGTGTTTCCGAATGGGAGCAGAAAATGTCTCCGTACCACACACCTGTCAATGTCACATCTATTGCAAGGAGTAGGCAGCAGGAGCCAGGACAAAGCAAAACTTGTATGGTGTCAGACAGAAGGCGAGGCGTGTGCTGGACTGAAGGCAGGGAGGTGGTTCCCACATTCAGGAATGAGATAGAAGTAGAAGAGGACCACTGCTGCAGGGTTAGTGCCAGCGTTACCTCCAAGCTGCCTAGTAGCAGACCTGATCTCTGCTTTCTGTGACTGATCCCAAGGTCACTGGGAAGGAGGGTGGCTGGGCTCCAGAATGAATGAGCTCTACTTCTGTTTGGTGCAGTCACCCTGGCATTGAGGCCAAGTTCTTCCTCTACAAAAGCCTAAGCACCTGGCAAGAGGAGTGGATTCTGAATGCAGGCCTCTCAGAGTAGACTGCTTAGCAGCTCAGCTGCCTGAGTTGAGGCCTGTGCTCCCTCCCTTTCCTTCCCACTTCTCTCACCTGGGGATTGAGTCCAGGGCCTTCCATGTGTGAGTGTTCCCTTGACCACTCCCCAACCCAGCAGGAATGTCTGAGACCTTTCAGGCTTTTTCCTTTTTGTTCCCCTTCCTCAAAATTTAATTTAACCTCACAGCAAAATCACATTTCTACTTTTTTAAAATTATTATTATTTTTTTTTTTTTGGTTTTTCGAGGTAGGGTCTCACTCTAGCCCAGGCTGACCTAGAATTCACTATGTAGTCTCAGGGTGGCCTTGAACTCATGGTGATCCTCTTACCTCTGCCTCACGAGTGCTGGGATTAAAGGCGTGCGTCACCATGCCCAGCTAATATTGTCCAATAATTTTTAAAATATATATTATTTTTTATTTATCTGAGAGAAAAAGAGAGACGTGTGCTTGCCAGGGCATTTTACTGATACAAACAAATTCCAGATGCATGCACAACTTTGTGTATCTGGATTTATGTGGGTGATGGGGAATCAAACCTGAGCCAACAGACTTTGCAAGCAAGCACCTTTAACCACAGCCATTTCCCCAGTCCCTATAAAATTATTCTCTTTAAACTCAAGGACTTTATCTCTAGTTAAAAGAACTTTGCCTCACTCAAGGGTGCTTAATACATTTGATTTCATATTTTTATTCTTAAAGATTAAGGGAATGTTTTGTGAATAAATGATGACATTGATATTATGAATTATATTCAGTAACATCTTAACAGTTCTTTTAGAATTATTTTAAGCAAAATCTTGCAGAAAATATTTGCTCTTATGTACCTTTGAATATAGATGAATGTTCATCTATATGCACTTCTGATTATTAATGGATAATGACCAATCAATCCCAAGGCAAACCGGATTCTAAAGTTCTTTGAGGGTTTGTGTCCTAAGTCCTTTCGGGAACAAATCCTGGTGAATGGCCTTTCTGATCCACTCTGGTCAGTCTTCTTCCTCTGTAAATCCTTGCACTGAAAACCACTGCCAGGTCTGCTTGCTCCTGGTCAGCAGTAACCAGATGCCTACTTCGGCTATGAGGTGCTTAAGAGGATTTACTAGAGGTACTTCTCGCTTGAAATCAAATCTCTTTAGAAGTGCAGCAGGGAAGTTACCTCAAGGTTAGTATCTGTTAGTATGTGTCTGTTGGTCAAAAATTGTCAACTGTAAGGAATTTCACACTTTGGTGAGGAAACATTCTTCTAATATGTATGTTGTGACTGCTGGGAGACTGTCCAAGCTTGTTTTGAGATGTGTTCACGGCAGCTGCGTCTTCTGAGAAATGCTGGGTTCTCCTGTTTGCATTCCTTAGTCCATTTCAGGAGCAGAGGCTTCCTGCTGCTGCGTTGGGGCTCAGCAGCTCTGATGGTGAACTGTCTTAACTGTTGACAGTCCAGGGCTAAGCTGTCCCTGGCACTTCATTTGTTCCTTATGTAACGAGGAAGTTAGTTGCTTCTGTTCCCCGATGGTCATCTTGACATTGGGATCTCCATATGTGACCAGCTTGGAAGGACTCTGCCTATGGCAGACCTTCTTATCTGCTTTCATTTTTCTAAACAAGAAATGCTAACAAAACCACTTGAAGCTACTAGCTAACACGTATACGAAAAGTGTTTTCTTACACTGAATGCACTAAATTTAACTTTTCCAGATTCACATGGCATTTGACAGGAAGCAGCTGTTTTCTGTATGGTAGAAACTGATTTGATATTCCATTTCTTACTTGATTCTTGAAACTTTTAGGAGATGTTTGTAGAAAAATATTGTTGCTATGTTCTAGTCATTGTATTTTAGCCTTTCGTGAAATTGTGTTTTGAGGTATAAAAATCTTACAGTGCTCAGAAGTACTTTAGTCATGCTATCCCGGGGTTCTCCTAGAAGACCTTGTGTTCTTTAGTGCTATTGGATACCATGGTATCTGTGGTTTTACTATCTTTGTATGAGGAATGTTTTCTCCTGGTTAGATGCCTACAGCATGATCATATGTGCAGTTTTAAGAGTTCCTAATCTATAGTTTGCCCCACAAAAGAAGGCATAGTTACTGATTTTTTAAAAAAATTTTTATTTATTCATTTTCAAGCAGACAGAGAGAGAGAGAATGCACCAGGGCTACCACCTTGTAGGTCTGGCTTATATGGGTCCTGGGGAATTGAACCTGGGGCTTTAGGCACTGGAGGCAAGTGCCTTAACCGCTGAGCCATCTCTCCAACCCTAGTTACTGATTTTTGATCAAGAATGCAAAATGTATGATTTATCCTGAACTATAGTAGCATTCCAGCATTTTCCTTTATCCTTTGAAAGGGAGGCTTGTACTAGGCTGTACTTGCATACTGCATATCCTTCAAGTTGTTACTAAGGACATTGATTGGCTCTGTGTTTAGGAAGGAAGAGAATGTGTAAATTAAGCCATGTTTTGCTTCTGAAAAGGTGTGTTTTGATACTTTCATGAAGTAACCTGCTGCACTTCTAATAGTACCTTCAATTAATTCTGGGTTCTTGCTTGTTTCTCGCTTGCTCTTCTGACCAATCAGAGCACACCAATTCCTGTCCGACACAGACGGTCCCGCTCTGCAGGGAGCAGATGGGTAGATCATAAGCCCGCCTCTAACGTGCAAACTGAAACAGTCATGCAGCCACATGTCCCTCACGCCATCACAGTGTCTGTTGCAAACGAGAAGGCACTAGCTAAGTGTGAGAAGTACATGCTGACCCACCAGGAACTAGCCTCCGATGGGGAGATCCAAACTAAAGTCATCAAGGTAAAGATGAGCTTGTACAGAGAAGAAATGCAATAGAGATAAACTGTTTCACTAGAACAGAAATGGGTGTTTGGTGTAACTGTGAGCAGGAATCTAAATAGCCCGTTGAGGTTGTGAAGGTGCTAGATTGAGAGTAATAGAAAGGCAAACAAAGAGTTGATGCTGGGCACATGCCTGTGACTGGGAGGCTGAGGCAGGAGGGTCACCAGGGCATTCTGGGTACATAGTGAGGTGTCTCAAGAAAAAAAGAGAGAAAGAAAAGAAGGTAAATACATAAAGCTTGATCTAGGAAAATCAGTAACGACCTACCTCAGTGTCTTTTCCTGAAAAGAGGAAACTTGCCTGTCTGCAGAAGAACATCTTTCATCATGGGGGGGGGTTTACAGGGGGGTCAGGAAAACAAAAGATGAACGGGGGTGGGGGGGAAGAAAAGAGCTTCCACGCTCAGTTTAGAGGAGAAGCAAGACTTCATCCTCAGAGAGGCAAGTCCAGTGCCTGAGAACAAATGGCAGTTTCCTGTGGATGTACTGTAAGACAACTTTTAAAACTATGGGTGGAACATTTTCCCTCCCCTCCCCCATCACCAATTGGGAATGATACTAAATTGCAGTGGACTCCCTTGTCTAGTTATGCGTGTTCAGCTTTTCAGTGTGTTTTGATAGATGCAGATTCAGCAGTCCACACACCCTTCACAGTGGAATCTTGTGGTCAGCTTCTAATTATGTGTATGCTGATCATTTGGGTGTATCAAACTGTAACAGTGACCTTTTCTCTTGGCTTTAGGGTGATGTTTTCAAAACAAGGGGTGGCGGACAGTCTGTTCAGTTTACTGATATCGAGACTTTGAAACAATCGCCAACTGGGTAAGTGATGGTCATCGGATTTCCTTGAAGGGCTGCTGCTTTCCTAGCTGCTCATTCTTGAGGGACTGCCTGGCCTTCGTCGTTTGCGTTTCATTCTGCCAAGGGGTAGATTTGGTTTCACCACTTCTAATGCTTTTCCTTCCTAGAGGCAAAAAATAATGGTTGCATCATGTTTGCCATTTTTCAGTAGTCGAAAACGAAGATCGCCCACAGTGGCACCTGTCCAGCCTGATGGCACAGAGTCTGAATGGACCGATGTAGAAACAAGGGTAGGGGTGAAATTAAATACTTGCTTGCTAAACGCGCTCACAGTGCTTTCGGCCGTAGCCTGTGCGCCCTCTGGAGGTGCTGGGGCAGGACTGCATACAAACTAACACAGCTGTGCTGCCTGCTCTCCTTAGATCTGCTCTCCTTAGATCTGCTCTCCTTAGATCTGCTCTCCTTAGATCTGCGCTTAAAGTCCTCAGTGGAGGTGGGCAGGGCTCACGAACACAGCCAGAGCATTGCCTTGGACTAACAAAGCAGCTTCCAGGCATTCCTTGTAACCCTTGCCCTGAGGAAAGGCTTCTATGGGGTAGAGGCTAGGAGGCTTTGCTCTAGTCTTGGCTGTCAGCTTCTCAAGATCCCCTCCCCGCTCCTCTTGTCTAAAATGGGAAGATCCCTGGATGACCTCCAAAGACTCCTTGCTCCCAGGGTCTGTGGCCTGTGCCAGAAATGAATGCAGTGTCTGGTGGTTTGCCTTAGAGGTCTTGCTTCATTCAACTGGGCGCGGTGCTGGATTTCACCAGGGTAGAGCCCGGCTACATAGACACGTGTTTCTGGGCTGCTGAGCTGACCAACCCCTTTCTGTCACTTTCCTCTAGTGTTCCATGGCTTTGGAGATGAGAGCAGGGTCGCAGCTGGGACCTGGATATCAGCACCACGCACAACCCAAGTGAGCACTATGGCTGTCTCTGCTCTGTCCTCCCTCCTCCAGGCTGTCCCTCGTTCTGTCTTACTGCCTGGCCCTGCTGGCAGTCTGCAGTAGGTCTTAGTGATGCTGGGAGCTCTTGTGGGCTGCAGGGAGGGGGGTGGGGGGTGGCTCTTGTTCAGATTCTGCCCACCCCCAATGCTTTCCCGCAACAACATTATTGGAGTCTTCTTTCCTGACTAGCCTCTTGGTCTTGACATGTGGTGAGTGAGCTCTGAATAAAGTCAATGCTAGAATTCATGAGAGAGGTGAAATCACACTTTTTCTTCTGTTAAACCCATACTTGGGAGTCTGACTTAGTATTTTTCATATTTAGTTAAACCCCTTATTTATAGACATCTCAACAGCACTTTAAAATATATTTGAGAGAGTGTGAGAGGCAGAGAGAGAATGGGTGTGCCAGGGCCTCCACCTACTGCAAAAGAACTCCAGACACATGTACCCCCTTGTCCATCGGGGAATTGAACTTGGGTCCTTCTGCTCTACAGGCAAATGCCTTAACCGCTAAGCCATCTCTCTAGCCCCCTGTATTAGTCAGGGTTCTCTAGAGGAAACAGAGTTGATAGAATGGAGTATAATAAAAGGGAATTTATTGGGGTAGCTTACGACAGTCCAACAATAGCAGTCTGCAGGCCCACAGGTGAAGAAACCAGTAGCTGTTCAGTCCATGTGGCTAGAGGCCTCAGCACCTTAACCGCTGAGCCATCTCTCCAGTCCTCAACAGTATTTTTTTTTAAAATATTTTATTTATTCATTTTCAAGGAGGGAGAGAGAGAGAGAGTGCACCACAGCCACCACCTTGTGGGTCTGGCTTATATGGGACCTGGGGAATTGAACCCTGGGCCTTAGGTACTGGAGGCAAGTGCCTTAATCGCTGAGCCATCTCTCCAGCCCTCTCAACAGTATTTTTAACACTTGGATTGCTTCAGTACTTTAGAAAATGGCCGCAGTCGGATAAGAATGGGAAAGCCTGTTTTCTGTAAGTTATCTGACAGTTACTTGCTCTCTCAGGAAGACTTGAATTTTCTTATGATGAAACAGCGACTCTCAGCTTTCCCAGTTTCATGTGAAATGACTATGTCACTAAGTACATAACAGAACATTCAAGGCTGTTTTTTAATTTAAAAAAATATTTATTTGAGAGTGAGACAGAAAGAGGCAGATAGAGTTGGTACACCAGGACCTCCAGCCACTGCAGATGAATTCCAGACATTGCACCACCTTGTGCCTCTGGTTTTACATGAGTACTCCAGTCCCTCTGCTTTGCAGGCAAACTCAAAGCTGGTTTTTATACTCTAGGCGCAAGAAGCCATGAACCAACAGTCCCAGTGGCAAAGGAACACTTGAGTTCATTCTGCAGTTCCTCCAGAAGTCCAGCTCTGCGGGACAGCACAGACCTCAGCTACCTTATACACTGGCCTAGAACAAAGCTTTCCCCAGGGCTCCTAAGACTTCTGAGATTCAATTTATATTGTGTATTATACATATGTGCCTTGCAATATTTAATATTAATAAGCAGAGAAAGACGTGCTTCCTTTCCACACTGCTGTATGAACTGTTTTTATAATGCTGTTTTGTATGTTTCCTGTACACTTACTAATTCATGCAAGTGTCTTGGGCAATTAAGAAAGAATGTATCTAGATCACATTTTGTATTGTGACTTTTCCAACTGTTTCTGAATATTTCTTGAGATTTTATAAACAAACGCTGCTATTGATTAGCCGCAATAATGCACTTTAGACATATTTAACCATTGAAACTTTGAAAATAAAGGTGTGGTCAATGACAAAAGCATTTCAGGAAGGGTTTTAGAATTGTGTATGTATATGACTTGTAGATATGCCACAAGAATTGGAATAAAAAGCACTAAGAAATGGAGTTTTGTGATAGGCACTAACTCAACACCTCCCAGCACCTAGCACAGGCGTCCTTCCTCGTGGAACGAATGAAACAGTCACTGGAGGAGGGACAGTAATTTGATAGTAGGTATCTCTTTGTGTGATAATTGGAATAGTTATCCTCTACTAGCATGAGGCATGAAGCATGGTTTGGGATCAAAGAAAATGTACTGAAACTCATGGTGAAGTATCCATTAATACTTTTTCTTTTGTTAAATTTAGGCTTCTTTTGAGGGTAAGATGTTTTGTTTTGTCTTTTTTGGTTTTGTTGAGGTAGAGTCTTACTCTAGCCCAGGCTGACCTGGAATTTACTATGTAGTTTTAGGCTGGCTTTGAACTCACAGCCATCCTACCTTGGGTTCCCAAATGCTGGGATTAAAGGTGTGTGTGACCACACCCAGCCTCAAGGGGGTGTGTTTCTAACTGAAATGATAATCTGGCTTTTAGTAATAGTGAGGGTGTGTTCTGACCAAAAGCAGATGGAAAGGATAAGGGAAAAAACATGCTTGTCATTCAGAGTGAAGTAGCAAACAGTTATATGTATGTGCTTTTAGAATGTCAAAAGTACTGCTGGGCGTGGTGGCGCACGTCTTTAATCCCAGCACTCAGGAGGCAGAGATAGCAGGATCACCATGAGTTCAAGGCCACCCTGAGACTACATAGTGAATTCCAGGTCAGCCTGGGCCACAGTTAGACCCTACCTCAAAAAATCAAAAAAAAAAAAAAAAAAAAATAGAACGTCAAAAGTACAGGCTGTTTCAGTGGACAGAATCTATTCTTTCAGGGAGATAAGGTCTCCTTTTGTATCTCAGGCTGGTCTCAAAGTGGTTATCCTGCCTCAGCTTCCTGAGTGCTGGGGAAAGTGTGGGAGCACCCCTGGCTTGAAAATTTGGTTTTAATAGGAAGTTTTTACTATAATAAATGAATATAGGGAAGAGGAATTTGAAGTAAAATTTAACCATTGTATCTCATTGCTACACAACAAAGAACCTGACCAAAAGCAGCTTGTGGAGGAATGGATTTTGGCTTGGGAAACTCCCATGATGGCAGGAAGACTACAGCATGAGTAAATGGCGGATATCACCTCTGACATCACTGCAAACAGCAGCAGGAAGGTGTGCCAAAAGCTGGCAAGGGGAAGCTGGATAGAGACCCCATAAACCCACCCTCAACAACACAGCTCTAACAAGGTTCCAATTACAAAACTACCATGAGCTGGATATGGAGCATTCAGAACACATGGGGGACACCTGAATCAAGCCTTACACTGCCCCAGGCCCCCATAAAATAATCATACATGATGTAAAGTGCAATGCATTCAGCTCAACTTCAGTTTTTATCCCAATGATATTCAAAATCCCATACTCCAACAATGGCATACTGATTTATTTGCAAGAAAAGTGATCCTCATATTAAGTATACAAATTCTCGAGGGGTGGGGACCCATGAGACTTTCCTCCTAGGTTTTTCAATATTGATTTGCAAGCAGAGAGAATGGGCACACCAGGGCCTCCAGCCAATGCAAATGAGCCCCAGGCCCATGTGCCACTCTGCATCTGGCTTTAGGTGGGTCCTGGGGAATAGAACCCGGGTCGCCAGGCTTTGCAGGCAAGCGTCTTAACCACCGAGCCATCTCACTGCCTCGCTATACTTTTATGTACAACATGAGTCCCTTTGCCCTGCTTCATCGGACACCATCAAGACGAACGTGACAAGGTTACGGAAGAGTAGGGGTTACAGCGAGTTTTCCCAGGTACCCTTTCCTGAAAGTACCTGTGTTCCAGGTAGGGTCTCGCTCCAGCCCAGGCTGACCTGGAATTCAGTACGTAGTCTCAGGCTGGCCTCAACTCACGGAGACCCTCCCACTTCAGCCTCCTGAGAGCTGCGACTAAAGGCGTGCGTCACCACGACCGGTTTTTCTCCTAAATAAGTATTTTTAATAGTCTCAGATCCTACGTTCTAACAAAATACACCAGAGCAGTGGGCGCCTGTAACACGCTACGCGCGGCTTGTCATGCGTAGGCAGCTCCACTAGTCCCTGGCTCGCCCCTTCCGCCAGTAGCGTCCTCTGATTGGTTGGCACGGCTGGGCTTCCCCGCCCATCGAGCGCTCCGGTTGGTCAAAATGGCTAGCTACCGCCCATCGCGCGCTCCGACTGGTCTGCATGGCTAGCCTCTTCCTCCCGACACGCGCTCCGATTGGTCACCATGGAGCTACTTCCTCCCGGCGCGCGCTCTAATTGGTCAGCCTGCCTGTATAAGAACTCCCGCGCAGCCGCGGCGCGTCCTTTCCGCCGCTGCCGCCAAGGTGCTCGGTTCTTCCGAGGAAGCTAAGGCCGCGTTGGGGTGAGGCGCTCACTTCATCCGGCGACTAGCACCGCGCCCGGCAGTCCGTCTCCCTCGCCATGGCCTCCGTGTCCGAGCTCGCTTGCATCTACTCGGCGCTCATCCTGCACGACGACGAGGTCACCGTCACGGTGAGTGCCATTTCCGCTCAGCCCGGAGCCGCCGGGCACCCGCTCCACGATCCCCGAGAAACACGGGGTGCTTCCGGGTGGTGGCACGGGGCCGCATGTCACGGACGGAAGTGCGCAGGCGCCCGACCTAGTCTAAAATAGCCGAGTAAATTAAACATGCAAAAATATAAGAAAGCCCGGACGTGGTGGCGCACGCCTTTAATCCCAGCGCTCGGGAGGCAGGGGATGGAGGGCGATCGCCGTGAGCTCGATTCAGCTCAGCCTGGGCTAGAACGAGACCCAAAAACCAAACAAAAAACAAGCTTAAATTCCGATTACCAGCCACGTCCCCCGGGCGGGTCCAGGCACGTTGGAGGGCAGCCACGGGCTGGCCGCGTGGACTGGTGTCCGGTGTCGAGGTTTTGCTCGCGGTCACCGTGAACGGTGCGAGAAGCCCCTGCAGGAGACGGGGACAGTGTGCCCGGGGGTCACCATGCTGCTCTGTTTCAGGAGGACAAGATCAACGCCCTCATCAAGGCCGCCGGGGTGAACGTGGAGCCTTTTTGGCCCGGCTTGTTCGCAAAGGTACGGTGATGGGGGGAGGTTCTGGTGTCCGGGCAGAGGACTGTCAAGCTGGGTCTCTTCCCTGGTCAGTGTGAGGACCTGACACCCCGTTGATGGGAAGAAGCTCTAAGGGCTCTGTTCTCCAAACTCTGGGATGGTGGGAAATGTTTCTAATCCCAGACAGGTAGGGGGTCACCGTGACCAAGGCCAGCCTGGGATTACAGTGGTTCTAGGTCAGCCTCGGCTGCAGCGAGACCCTGCCTTGCAAAAAGCCTGAAGATTCCCACCTGTGCTTCTCGGTGTGACCTACACCATTGCCTTGCAGGCCCTGGCCAACGTCAACATCGGCAGCCTCATCTGCAATGTAGGGGCCGGGGGTCCCGCCCCGGCTGCCGGCGCTGCGCCCGCTGGAGGGCCTGCCCCCGCCGCAGCTGCCACCCCGGCTGAGGAGAAGAAGGTGGAAGCTAAGAAAGAGGAGTCCGAGGAGTCTGACGACGACATGGGCTTCGGTCTATTTGACTAAACCTCGCGTACCGCTCAATAAAAGTATCTCTGGTCTTAAAAGTGGACTCACTTCATGGATGCTGGCCTTGGCTTGGAGCATGCGCGTCTGTGCCTGACACTGGTCTAGGTGGGCGGTCGTTGCTCAGCTTGTAATTATAGAACTGAATACAGATGCTTTAAACTTGCATAGTTGATGCTTTGTGCAGTGGTTTGGGCTGGAGAGAGCTTAGCGGTTAAAGGTGCTTGCAAAGCCGGGTTCAGTTCCCCAGGGTTTACAGCCAGATGTACAGTGACACCTCGGTCTGAATGACTAGTCCCCATTTGTAAAAGTTGGCTGAAATCAATTTAAATGTTTAAAAAGCTAAGCTATTTCTGTAGGTTGCAGGGCATCTTCTGGTGGGCTCTGTAAGTGGCACTGGGTAGGTCTCATCACAGTTGCCATGGGCTGTAGCTGAGGACTGCTTTGGGATGGACAAGGAATGAGAATGAGAGAATGGTGGGCGTCCAGGTCTTCCAGCTCCAGTGGCATGTGCTTTACATGGGTAATGGGGATCACACCTGTGTCCATAGGCTTTGTGGGCAAGAGCCTTAACCAGCCCAAAGGACTAGATTGCATTTTTTTAAAAGAAATTTTAATAATAATTCATTTTCAAGCAGAGCACCAGGACCACCACTTTGTGGGTCTGGCATGTGGGTACTGGGGAGTTGAACCCTGGGCCTTAGGCACTGGAGGCAAGTTTAACTGCTGAACCATCCTTCCAGCCCTAGATTCTATTTCAATTGCCATTTTCAAAAACAGCAAGCTTTTTTTGAGATTAATGCTGGCAGATGCAGGAGTAAAGGAGCCCATATGAGGATTCCATACTCAAGAGATGAGCTCACCATGTTTATTGCAGCTTGAATCCTCCTGTATCCAAATAGATGAAGGAAGTGAGAATACTTGTGCACAGGAATTCTGCAATACGGAAAAGTTGCAGGCATTGTGTTAACTACCCTTGCAGGCCAGGTTGAGCCAATTAAAAGCCAAATTAGGGCTGGGGAAATGGCTCAGCCATTAAAGGTGCCTGTTTGCATAGGCCCAATTCTCCAGTGCCTATGTAAAGCCAGGTACACAAAGTGGCACATGTGCTTGAAGTTAATTTGCAGTAATAGGAGGCCCTACTACTCAAATTTTTTTTTTTAATTTGGTTAAGCATGGTGGCACATGCCTTCATTCCCAGGCCTGGCTTTTTTTTTGTTTTGTTTTTGATGTAGGGTCTCTCTCTAGTCCATGCTGACCTCGAATTCACTGTATTCTCAGGGTGACCTTGGACTCACAGAGATCTTCCTACCTCTGCCTCTGGAGTGCTGGGATTAAAGTCGTGCACCACCACGCCTGACTATGGCCTGGCTTATTGGGACTGCCAAGGCACAGGTTCTAACCTTAATGACTCCAGACATGTTCACGGGATGGGCAAAGCGTGTCTCCTGCGTTCCAAAAACATTTCACTGAGCAGATGTGGAGAGTCAGGCATGGTGGTCTTTCATCCCAGCACTGGCGAGGCAGAGGTAGGATTGCTGAGTTCTAGGCCAGCCTGGGCTAGAGCGAGACTCTACCTAGGAAAAAAAAGCAGAAAAAGATTTCTCCAGTGGGCACGTTGGGAAGAGACCAAACTTGAGTCCATCTTGGGTCCTGACTGAAGTTTGGAAGTAGAGGGCCAGAAGTAGGCCGTCTGTCAAGGTGCCCGTCCTTTGTCTTGGCACCAGCCCTGCATAGAATCTCTGGAGAATACTTGTCACCTCTGACCAGTACCAAAGTTAAGCCTTTTTCTCATAGCACGAGAGTCCTGGGAAACCCCAATTTCTTGGGGGTCATTTTCTTGGTACTCCGATAGCCAAAGGGAAAGGTTAGAACATCTTCCTGCCGTATGCTCTCAGGACCAGGGCTGTTTATTCACCTGGATCCCCAGTAATCACAATGCCCGGCTCATTGTTCAGTGATCGGAGACTACCCAGTACCAACAGACCGACGGAGCCGGACCTCGAACCCGATCAAGGTAGCGCAGGGCGGAGCTCAGGTAGCAAGCCGCCTTCACCTGGTTTGCTCTTGGCACCGTCCAGGTGTGTGGACTTCAGCATCCCCTCCCTCCCCGTGACGCGGACACAGAGGCCGCCGTGGACAGCTCCGCTCCTGAGCTCCTGCGGCCGCTCGGCGCTCCGGCTTTTATAGCCCAGCGGCGGCCAATCAACGCCTGCGCTGTGGGGAGGGGGCGGGGCTAGAAGCCGAGGGAAGCCGAAGTTCTCAACCTCTGCTTCGCGGGCTTCCTGCGCATGCTCGTCAGTCCTAGGCGCCATCCTTGGGCTATTGCTCCTAGTGGGTGGGTTAAAGCCACTGATCTGTCCTGCAGGCTGATTTCCCGCTGTCACAACAAGTGAAGTCTGAGCCCTTGTCTCTAAATCAAACCCTCAAAAGGCAGAAAAGGAATTTAATCAATAGAGTCCTCTTGGGGAGAGGAGGGTCTCGTGTCCCAGGCCAGTCTTTGGGGCTCCCAGGGGACCTGGGCAAGTGGAAGCAGACGGTGAGAAGATTGAGCTCTTCAGTCAAGACTGGTTCTGCAGGGCTCCGAGTTCATGACAGTGGGGTCCTGGGGGAGCTAGATGAGGGGCTGGTCCTGACCCACCTGCAGGGCCCTGCAGGGTGTTTCATAAAGGTTTAGGGTAACCACCAGGGACTTCTAAATGCCACTCCAGGGGTCTGGGACAGGATGGTGTAAAATCAGGGGGATAAGCAGTGGATCAAGCCCCTCACTTTTTAAATATTTATTTGTTTGTTTAGGCAGGGACTCATTCTAGCCCAGGCTGACCTGGAACTCACAGTGATCCTCCTACCTCCGCCTCTGGAGTGCTGGGACTAAAGCCATGTGCCACCACACCTAGCCAAGCCTTTCTTTCATCTTGGTGCCTTCTGCCTTGAAGGGGGAGGATCACAGACGTAGATTACCAGGCAGATACAAAACGAAGGCAGACACGCCACCTTCCTCCTGCGTCCCCTGGGCATCTGCAGGCCCAAGTGGAGAGTCAGGATCTCTGCCAAAGAAGCTTTCAAGTTCCTGTCACACTCACACAGATCCCAGAGAGTCAAAGACACAGAATAAAGGCTGTCTGAAAGAGCCCATGAGGGAAGACACTAATAAATAACCGTCTTCAGATGTTGAAAGAATAGGTTGGCCTTTTGTTTTGTTTTTGTTTTTGAGACAGGATCTTGCTATGTACTAGCGGGCCCTAAAATTCTGTGATGATGGATCTTCCTGCCTGAAGCTCCCTGGTGCTGGCATTCCAAGTGTGCCCTCCCACCTTGGCTGATCCAACTAGGGAAAGGCACTGTTTATTTGAATGAGCACTGTGTGTGTGTGTGTGTGTGTGTGTGTGTGTGTGTGTGTGTGTGTGTGTGTGATTAGGCTTTGCAGGCAAGCACCTTACCCGCCGAGCCATCTCTCCAGCCCAAATTCCTAATTTTTTTAAAGGAGGATACGATTTGGTCTTTGCAACATTAAAAAAGTGCTGTCCATCACTTTCCACCCAGGACTTCCACTCTTAAGAACCCAGCTCATAAACAGATGCTCATTTTCATTGAAACATGGTCAGCTTTCTCCTTGCTGCACAGAAAGAACCCGAGCAAAAGCGGCTTGTGGAGGAATGGGTATATTAGGTTTACAGACTCGAGGGGAGACTCCATCCTGGCAGGGGAAATGATGGCATGAGCAGAGGCTGGACATCACCTCCTGGCCACCATCAAGTGAACGACAGCAGCAGGAGAGTGTGCCAAACACTGGCAAGGGGAAACTGGCTGTAACCCCCATAAGCCCGCCCCCAACAACACAGCAACAAGTTTCCAATTCCAAAACTGCCATCAGCTGGGGATCAAGCATTCAGAACACATTCATTTGTGGGGACCACCTGGGTCAAAACATCCCAGTGACAGAAAAATTATATAACAGGTTGACTGAACACTGATGCCTCTGGCAGGAGGTGTGACTCAATGGCAGAGCACTTGCTTATCATGGGCATGAAGATCCTGGCTTGATTCCCAGCACTATATATGTGCCTTCATGTCATTATCTATAGGAATGCCAGAGCTTAGTAAACAAAGTTGATGCGCTAATGTCAGACTACTTGAGTTGAATCAAATCTAAACGCCATTAAATATGGCATCTGGTTTCTCATGTGCATGGTGGGGATAATGATGACACTCCACATAACTGACGGATTACATGAGATGATGCATGTAACATTAGTACATAGTTCATGTTTAAAAAATAGCTTAGTGGGCTGGAGAGATGGCTCAGCGGTTAAGGCACTTGCCTCCAGTGCCTAAGGCCCGGGGTTCAATTCCCCGGGACCCACATAAGCCAGACCCACAAGGTGGTGGCCTTGGTGCACTCTCGCTCGCTCTCTCTCTCTCTCTCTCTCTCTCTCTGCTTGAAAATGAATAAATAAAATATTTTTAAAAATAGCTTAGTGCTGGGCGTGGTGGAGCACGCCTTCAATCCCAGCACAATAGAGGCAGAGGTAGGAGGATTGCCATGAGTTCATGGCCACCCTGAGAATACATAGTGAATTCCAGGTCAGCCTGGGAATGGGCACACCAGAGCCTCCTGCTGATGAAATAGAACTCCAGACACATGGGCCACTTTGTATCTGTCTTTACATGGGTACTGGAGAATCGAACCTGGGTCAGGCTTTGCATGCAAGTGGCTTTAACCACCTCGCCATCTCTGCAGCCCTGTTTTATTTTTTGTACCTTTATAAAACTTATGAAGGGGGGTGGGGCTGGTTTAGGCCCTTGCTTGCAGAGCCAAAGGACCCGAGCTCAATTCCCCAATATCCACGTAAAGCCAGATGCACAAAGTGGCACCTGGAGTCCATTTGCAGAGGCCGAAAGCCCTGGCGTGCCCATTTTCTCTCTCTCTTCTGTCTCTCTCTGCTTGCAAATAAATAAAATTATTTAAAAACAAACAAGCTAACTAATGAGGGATTTGGACAGATGGTTCGGCGGTTAAGGCGCTTGTCCACAAAGCCTAACAACCCGGGTTTAGTTCCCCAGCACCCATGTAAAGCCAGATGCACAAGGTGGTGTGCATGGATCTGGAGTTCATTTGCAGCAGCTAGAGACCCTGGAGCGTCCATTCTCTCTCATTATTATGCAAATAAATAAATAAAATATTTGAGAAAAATTTATCAGGAAAGTAACATGGGATTTTCAGGATGAATGGAAGAATTGCATACAAACTGGTTTGCAGAATTTGTGAGCTGTTGGCTCAGTGCTGCCTCACCGTGGCCGCTCACGGGAATGGCCGCTTCACCCTGCGTCCTGCGCTGGGTGGGGAAGTCTACCCTGGAGCCCACACCTTGGAAAGCCAAGTTGATGTGTCGACCTGTGTTTCAGCCAAGAGGAAGCCAAGTGCACTTGAATTTGATCTTACCTCCTTTGTGATTTACTTAGCACACTTGACTTTTCTTCTTCATCCACTCAGGTTCATTTCTTGTCCAAAACCCAAGAAGGATGTCTCTGAGCCATTGCCCAAGCAGGAGCCCTCGGGTCACCCCCTCCAACAAACAGCCAAAGAAAACCACTTTGGGATGTGCCATGCAACTTGAGGAGGTACTTCTGCTTTCCCTAAAGAAGGTCTCGTGTAAAAACATTCTTGGCAAACAGAGTCAGGAGGGAGCTTTTTCCTTCTGTGAAAGCTATGCCTTCCTGCAGAATAACCAGACTTCTGGGCTCATTTCACTCAGCTGCTGAGACAGTCACCAGAGGCTCCATGCCTGAGCTCCCGACATCAGCCGATGTGCATGCCTGTGCCTGTGTGCATGCGTGTGCCTGTGTGTGTGTATGTGGGCCTGTGTGCATTGTGCATGTGTGCACCTGTGTGCGTGTGTCCTTGTGTGCATGTATGTGTGCCTGTGTGTGTGCCTGTGTAATGTGCATGTGTGTGCATGTGTAATGTGCGTGTGGCAGCTAATGGTCTGAGATGATTTTAAGCCAGTGGTTGGACTCCAGTTAGTTTGAAGACTAACAAGTGTCAGGGTCAAAGATTTCAGACCACGATGTTTCTTTACTTGGGAAAATGAGAACCTTGGGTACATAAGACCAACAAGGAAGTTTCGAGGTGTTCTGAGAGATCAGGTGTTATTAAGGCTTGCTTCCTTATCCCCCCCTCACCATAGATGATATTAAATCAGTGTAAACACTTACAGACAAAAGGTTGCTGGCCTGTTGGGACCAAAAGTATTTTCCTACTGCCTTCATTTTAATTTATTTATTTTTTGAGACAGGGCTGCCAGGATTATAGGGATATACCACCATACCCAATTTATTCAGTGATGGGGATCAAACCTCAGGCTTTCTGCAAGCTAGGCAAGCCTTCTACCAACGGAGCTCAGAGCTCAGAACCCAGTCTTCCTGCTGTCGTCTGTGCAAGTCGCTGTCACAAGTGCAGATCAGAATGGGGGGGGCACCTGCTGAGGTTTCCAGGCTCTTGTGTCTGGGGACCAGGGATCACATGGGGGCACATGGTGATGTAATAGAAATCAGACAGTTTGTAAAGACCGAGAAAGGCATTTGTGAGAAGGAGAGCATGTTCCTGAGCTGAGAATGTGTGCCAGGCTATGAGTTGCATGACTTCATAACTATCTGTGTGTTTAGCCCAGGGGGGGAGGGGTTCCTGTTTTCCTCTGTCAATTGGACTCTTATTTTTTTAAAAAAAAAAACACTATTTACCTATTTGAGAGGAGAGAGAGAGAGAGGGAGGGAATAAACATGAGTATGTCAGGGCCTCCTGCTATTGCAAACAAACCCCAGATGCATGTGCTGTTTTGTGCATCTGGTTTTATGTAGGTACTGGGGAATCAAACCTGGGCCATTAGGCTTTGCAAGCAAGCACCTTTAACTACTGAGCAATCCTTCCAACCCTTGTTTTATTTATTTTCTAATTTTTTTATATTTTTTTGAGACAGGGTCTCACTCTAGCCTGAGCTGACCTGGAACTTACTCTGAAGTCCAGGCTGGCCTTGAACTCACGATGATCCTCTTACTTCAGCTTCCTGAGAGTGTGTGTGAGCGTACCAGATGTTTGCACCACTCTTTGCATCTGGCTTTATTTACATGGACGGTTTGGGAATTGAATCTGGGTCCGCCGGCTTTACAAGCAGGTACCTTCAACCACTGAGCCATCTCCTGAGCCCCTGAGGCTTCGTTTTCTTAATGTCTTCTTGAAATATGAACATTCTCCTGGGGACGCCAAGACATCAGAGCCAATGAGACGCCTTCCTGTGGGATCCTGGGGTGGAGAGGGGGAGGACGGAGGCAGTGAGAACAGAGACCTGCTTCTGCTTCTGAGCGGTGTGTCCAGTCAGCTCAGCTCCAGGTCTCCCCAGGTCCTGGCTTCTTCACCTTGGCCAATGGCTTTCAAGGACACCAGTTCTGGCTTCCCTGTCTGAGCAGCCAGTCACCTTGCTGCCCTGGGGCTGGATCAGCTCCTTGCTCTGTTTGCTCTCTAGCAAAGCCTTCCTTCTGTTTACTCAGCAAAGATTCCTCTAAGACAGGCTAAGCACACCGTTTACTCTGCTAACAAGCCTTGGCATTTACGGGGAGCTGGTGTTGACTTATTCTTGAGCCTCCATTGACATTCTCTGGGAGACGGTAACACAAACATGGGCAGACAGCCTGGGAGCCCGCTGACCGAGCTGGGGCCCTGCCTGGGAAAAAGGCCTTTCTTCTGGCTTCCGCTAAAGTCACCTGGAGCCCTAAGAATACCAAAGGAGA
>PVHP010012570.1:0-42720 GCA_004024765.1 Zapus hudsonius
ATTTCCTGTTCCCAGCCCTGCATTATGCATTCCACCAAACCTGCACTCTGAGCTCATGAAGTAATGTCTATTTTAAGAAGCCCAGCAGGCACTTTGCAGGCTACGTCTTTCTAACTTCTGAGCATTTGACAATCTTGGCTCTTTTATTTTTCCAAAGAAAAAGTCTCCTCTCTTGTCTCCATCCTTTGTTTATATCTTGTCTTTCATTCCCAGCTGTCTTTGCTGGGTTTTCCTGCTCCAACTGTACTTATTTCTTCAGATTCTAGACTTTTCTCTCTTTCAGCTGTTTCCCTGCATGAGCGCATATGTTCCTAACTTTCACTTATATTGTACAAATATTTTCTTAATTTTTATCTCGAGGCAAAGCCCTTTCATGAACCCCAAATCTTTCTACCCAAACAGCTACTTATTATTGAAATATATATCTAATAATGACACAAAAATAACGTGTATCAAACTAAACTCATAATCTTTTCCCCAAACTGTGTTCCTCTTCCAGTTCTGTCTCCATAAAAAGGAGTTTATCTGCCCATTCATTGTTCAAGCCAGAAAAATGAATGTTATCCATTACACTTGCCCAGCTTAAACCTCACTGATGATGAGTCCTGGTGACTCTACCTACAAAATATTCTGAGGCCCAATTTTCTCAATTCCGACACTGTCCTCTACTCAGCTGCCTGTCTTCTGCGCTGGGGTCTCCTAACCATGTTTCTGAGCAGTTATCACCACTCTAGTCCTAATGATATCTTTCAGATTAATTTTTGGTTAAACCATTTTTTTTTAGTTTCCCATTGTTTAGGTGGTATGTTTTCATTCTTAATGCAGACTCTATGGGGTTCACCTTTGTTTAGTCACTAGTCATTTGCCTTCTCACCACCACCTTGCTCTGCAAGTTCTGGGCATAGGAACCTTCTAAGTGTGTTGTTCTTTTCCCCATTGGGGTTCTTGTATAGACTCTACCTTCTTTCTGGAAGACATACTCATTTTCTGTCTTCCACTTATTCCTGTGGACATGAGTTTGATGAAGGCTTTAGAGCTTCTAATAAAGACAACTGGAAAAAAAAACACTTCATCTTTTTACAGATCACTGGTGTGGTATATTGGAATGTTTCTGGTAATGTCAGATTTTATTTTTCATATGTATGTACTTTTACAGTTCCTCCAAGTATCATTGGCCCTAACCCTGAAAACCTCACCGTGGTGGTGAACAATTTCATCTCCTTGACCTGTGAGGTGTCTGGTTTTCCCCCTCCTGACCTCAGCTGGCTGAAGAACGAGCATCCCATCAAGCCAAGCACAAACGCCCTCATTGTGCCTGGTAAGGAACTTACTCTTCTCCTGACATAGGCCAAACATCTCACTTCCCTTCAATTTAATACAAAAGGCATTTCAAGTCAGCCCCTTTCCAAACTAACTCCATTTGTTGGTTCATAGTTAATACCTCTATTTCCCTAAAGTAGGACCATTAGTATTATATAGACATTTATGATTTTAGTTGAAATATACAATAAAAAATCTCCTTTAAAAAAATTTAAGAAAATGTGTGAAATTAAGAAACAAAACATCTCGATCATTCAGAATGTGCTTGGTAAATAACGTTTTATCATTTCCAATGCTTCTTGAGTATAGGTTATAGTGGATAGATAGATACATAGGCAGATGACATAAATAGAATAGACAGTGAACAGTGGGTACTTGTGGACAGATAGATGATGAATGAGTAGACACATGATGGACTATGGAAGTTACAACCAGTGACTTCTGTACTTATTCACATATTTCATCTATATACAATTACTATTTGCTCACTATAACCTAGATAAGTTAGTTTTGCTATTTATATTGTTTTCCAGATAGAAAAACTCTCAGTTTATTTATAAGATACTAGAATCAATAATGAAGGCTCAATTAACACTGATTTAATTATCTAATTTTAAGTAGGAATGCTTCTACATAACTTTTGCTCCCAGAGAAAAGATATATTCTTCATTAATCTTACTGTAGAGCCATTGTTAAAAGAATCTGTATGCCTTCACTTACGTTACTTTTTTTCCCCAGGTGGTAGAACTCTACAGATTATTCGAGCCAAGGTGTCTGATGGTGGTGAATACACCTGTATAGCTATCAACCAAGCTGGTGAAAGCAAGAAAAAAGTTTCCCTGACTATTTATGGTTTGTTTTTATTCTGGTTATAATATGATTTTATTTCCCATTCTCTATCTGAGCAACTTATGAAAAAAAAAGAAAACTATGTTCTTGCTTCTTGCCTGCAGTGCCCCCAAGCATTAAGGATCACGGCAGTGAGTCTCTTTCTGTAGTCAATGTAAGAGAGGGAGCTTCAGTATCACTGGAGTGTGAGTCCAATGCTGTCCCTCCTCCAGTCATCTCCTGGTATAAGAATGGGCAGATGATAATGGATTCTACTCACATGGAGATTTTGGCTGGCGGACAAATGCTGCACATCAAGAAAGCTGAGGTGCATCTTTTCTCCTTATCTGAGGGTTAGGAGTGCATGGTGTGCTTATGGAAGAGATAGTTGGAAGATGCCCTCTCCCCTTACTACGATTAATAAGGAAATTGATGACAAGGTGTATCGCCAATGCTATTGAATTTGCTCTCATTTAAAAACAAAAGAAACAGGATAGCTGGAGGCAACTAGAAGTGGGGCATAAAGATGATGATGGCTTAATCCACATTTGAACCATGGGATCGGTCGTCTATAATTTGATAGCGCACATACAATAGTATCTTTTTCTTTTAGGTATCTGACACAGGCCAGTATGTATGTAGAGCTATAAATGTAGCAGGACGAGATGATAAAAATTTCCACCTCAATGTATATGGTGAGCATCAGCCTCTAATACAACTCTTTTTCCCCTAGATATGCAAATGAACAAGTGTCTCAAATTAGCTTAATGAGGATACAAGATTTTCTTCTGTCTTTTTACAGTGCCACCCAGTATTGAAGGGCCTGAAAGAGAAGTAGTTTTGGAGACCGTCAGCAATCCTGTGACGCTCGGGTGCGATGCCACTGGGATTCCGCCTCCCACCATAGTGTGGTTGAAGAACCACAAGCCCATAGGTAACACCATTGTGCATGATGGTGGTGACATTCTTGCTCTGAAGTTACCAGATTTATAAATTAGCACATTTTTAGTATTATGCTCATCATTGAGTTTCATTCAAAAAAAACCTTAATGTCCTGAAATATAAATTTATAAATTAGACTCCTTATACAGTGTTTGTTTTTTGAGATATTGGTAATTGAAGCTAGGACCTTGTGCATGCTAGGCAAGCATTCGATCATGGAGCTTATCCCCAACCATTTTCGTTTATTTGGGATGGGATCTTGCTGACTTGCCCAAGCTGGCCTCAAAATATTATCCTCCTGCCTCGGTCTCCAGTAGCTGAGATTATAGGCCTAACACACCAGGCCCAGTTAGGTATTCATTTTATAAAGAGAATTTTTTTCAATTTTTATTTTTCAACAAAAGGGCTTTCATTTAAAATAACAACACAAAGGGAAAACATTTAAGAAATATATTTACTACATGGCATTTTATGGTGAATTTTATGGTGAATTGTAGTGATGTCAAAAATAAAAGCTTTCTAGGGAACTGAGAAGATGACTCATTCAAGTAAAGCACTTTCCATGGTAGTGTGAGGATCTGAATTCAGATGCCCAGCACCCAGATAAATGGCATGTGTTCTGGTGTGCAACATGATCTCAACATTTGGAGGCAGATACAGGGTGCCTTGTGGCAAGCTGGCTGATTGAACGAGCCAAATTGGTGAACTCTAGGTTTAAGAGAAAGACCTTATTTAATAAATAAATGATACAGGGGGACACTCAATATTGACCTCTACCCCCCCCAACACACACACCATGCATACACGTATACACGCAAGCATACTATACATATACACATACAAAAATAAAAGCTTTTTAATGTTTTATTTTGCTTGTTTTTTACTTGCAGAAAATTCTGACTCACCTGAAGTTCACATTTTGGCTGGGGGTAGCAAACTCCAAATTGCCAGACCTCAGCGTTCTGATAGTGGAAACTACACGTGTGTTGCATCAAATATGGAAGGGAATGCTCAGAAAAGCTATGTCCTTTTGATTCAAGGTATGTAGTTCAAGTATACTGTGGTCTCTTCCCTTTTTGTTATAGTCTTCCTACAGTACAAAATAGTCTATATTTATAAGGATTATTAATAATTTATTCAGAAAATATCTTGAGTTCACCAAAAATATTGTCCTAAATTTTGTCCTACATTTACCTGTGAATTCTATTTTTATGGTAAAGGACACAAATATGGAATTTAATAGTAGAAATTTGGAAATCTCTAATTTTTCTATTTTAATGGGAGTATAATCTTATTATAATGTATATTCTAGTAAATTGTACTTGCTTATTTAAAACTTGCATAATTTATTTTGCTATGAAGACTATAAGTTTGCTCTTTTTTTATAGACATAGAGGTTTTAATTCATGAGTTGGTGCTATAGTCTTATCATAGGTAGGAGACTAGGACAACCTCAAAGAATCATGAGTCCTATCCAATTTTGTAATGAGAATAAGGAGCATTAATTCAGGCAATGAGTGTTTAATTAATGTCTCCATTGTCCCAGCATGGGAATGAGTACTACAGGGAAAGCTTGTTTCTTTTTGATTTTCAGTAAATCTATGAATAATTAGTTTTCACTCAAATTTGAAGTGGAATATACCTTGAAATTAAGTAAATTAAATTTTATGATTTCAGCAGTCACTATAAAATTTCTCATGAAGTACATATTTGATCGTGAATACTGTCTACCTATTATTTTGGGGCTAAAGCTAACTCAAAAAAACTTGAATTTAAAGAAAAGGAAAATTTTGTTAGTAGTCTCTGGTAACATCAATGATGTTTTGAGATTTTGAAAACATAAAGGAAAAAAATAGCTACTTGGAGACTTTGCATCATGAACTGAATGTTCAATTATATTTATGGATTAGGAATAAATGACACTCATCATGTAGTATGTAGTATGATCAAATATTTTTATAATTTTATAATTTCTATAATATCTTAATACCAGAGAAAATACATACACATAGGCTCTAGTACAATATATTTCACACTAATTATGGTAAATTTCATTAAAAAGTCAAGACAAATTAGTATTGTAACTTCTGCCAGTTTCCTATACTTGTCATCTCCTGGATACTAAACCATAATTAAAGAGATTATGTAGTGTTGTGTTAGTAAGTGTTTAACAACTGATTCTCCTTACAAAAAGATTCTGATTTGTAACCAATGATTTGTCGGTTTTCTGGTGTGCATATGCCCAGCACAGCCTTTTTCCAGCTATCATTGTGACCTTGAACATGGTGTAGGAATATATGGAAAACTGGCTCTGTTTTATAATGTAAGCTACCACCACCACATTCCAATAGTTCTATGCAATGGAAATTCAAATGTTTTATACGCTGTCAGTATCTTGATTATACACAGTTTCTTGATCTAACTATTAAATTACAAACCAAGGATGACTAAATTAGCAAAGAAGAGAATCTATTGGATCTTGAAAAGTACAATAAACCCATCCATTCTTTCAAATAAATAATAAGACTGGATAATAAACAACCAATGTAGATACTTTCCTCAGACCTTTGTGCCAACATCTTTTAACAAACAAGTTGTCCAAAACGATATAAACAGTCCATTAAGGAGTGTATTTAAGGATGATTCCATTTGGAGATAAATCTGTTATCAGCTCCCATGACTAAATAATTACATCAATTCACAGATATACAAAGGATATTGAAGATTTGATTCCTTTATCTTTCTCATTAGAAGTAATTTGTGAGGTTAACAATAGGTCAGCCCTAATCTAGGAAGAGCACTGAATTAGAAATGTTCTGGTCTATGATTCTGTCACATTCATTAGTATTTATATCCATGTACCTTGCTAACGAAAGCCCTAACCATCTCTCCAAAGTTCCTCCAAGTGTTGCTGGTGCTGAAGTTCCAAGTGAAGTCAGTGTCCTTCTAGGAGAAAATGTGGAGCTGGCCTGCAATGCCAATGGCATTCCTACACCACTTATCCAGTGGCTGAGGGACGGAAAGCCCATAATGAATGGGGAAACAGAAAGAATCAGGTATGCTTCAAACAAATCTGTGCATTTTACACTTCGGGACTTTCTATAGTGCTTTATGCTTCAAATTTTACATACATAATAATATTAAATTCTATCTCATTGGAACTTACCTATCATTATATTCATAAAAGGCTGAATTCATGGAGAGTTGAGCACAGAAATTCTATTTGAACAACTCTCAAAAGTTTAATAGAGATACAATTATCTATCAATATTGTATTATAAAATCTTCTCATTTATCAAAATGTGACTCAACTATTATGCATTATATTCCACTAATTTCAGAATGTTCATACCAAAATCTGTATCATTAAAAAATCAATTTTTCTTCTTTTCATACTGAAATAAATCAATTTCATCCTACAAAATATCAGTAATCCTAGCTATTATTTTATATCCTGAAACCATCAAGCTGCATGCATATCATATTTCTTTCCTCTTTTTGAGAAAAAAATAACATCATATTTCAGTTTATTCTTATGTTCAGCTGACAGGTACCCTTAACACATAAAAACCAAGACAGTAAGAACATCCTACAACTTCAAAAAATTCCTTTAAAAGAATAACCCAGAATCTCATACAAGTTTATTTCATCACAAACTATTACACACATCTATGAGAATAATAATAAGCATTGATTGGCATTATTTAAATGTACTATTAAATTTATCAGTTTGAACCAGTATTTTTGTTTTGTTTTGTTTTGTTTTTGAGGTAAGGTCTTGTTCTAACCCAAGCTGACCTGAAATTCACTATGTAGTCTCAGACTGGCCTTGAACTCATGGCCTCCTACCTCTGCCTCCCAAATGCTGGAATTAAAGGTGTGTACCACCAAGCCCGGCTTGAACCAGTATTCCAGTACTTTTAAAGAGATAAGAGATAGTTTATTCTGGAGTCAAATATGAGTGAGCATGGCCCAGAAACATAGATTTAAGTTATCCCCAAATTCCACTGAACCAGTATTTCAAATATATATAAAGCTTAACTTATATATAATAATATATCATTTTAATGCATACAAAATGTTATTTTTATCCATTTCATATTATTTAATTGAGATATTTGTTCCCTTTATAGGCTTGGATAAAGTTCCAAATTCTGTTTTGGAGAAACACTGGATACTTATTTCTCATATGAATATTTCTGAATAATTGTCAAGTGATTATGTTTATTAGATAAATGTTGACCCATATTTCAGACCAAATACTAGATGTTAAGTGGGGCCTAAAAATCTTATATTTGTACTTAAAAGTTAGAATGTGTCACTTCTCTTACATTAATAGCTACACTTCCTACTTGCTATATCCAACTTGCTCATGATATTCTCACTACCTTCACTATATGTAGATGCTCAATAGAGCTTGTCAATAAAAGTAATTTTTTCAAGGTCAACTTACTACTTTGCTTTGATTGTGGCAACCTGCTTTTTTCAGTTTATAATATGATTAAAGCCATGGAATTTTTAAATTTTCCATTTTGAAGTGCTGTGGCATTCAGATAATGATACTATATTCTGAATACCAATGACAAATGTGATAGTTTATTATATGAGCTAGTACAAATCAATAACTAGAAACACTAATAAAAACAATTGTTTTTAGAGTAATTGAAGATACCCTTTTATCCTAAGACATAGAAAGTTTTATTTGGTAACTAATGGCAAATGGAGAAAATGAATAATATAATAATCTTAAATATAATTGATTATCTAATTTTATTTTTATTGTTTACTGTTATGTAGTTAAAAAGAACTTGTAGATAAAATTTCAACATATACCTGTACAGAATTGACACAGTTTAAATAAATTATCCTATTCTGATCCTTCTCATTAAGGTATTATTAGGATGTTCAGTGAGATATTTTTGGATGTATAATTTCTTAAGCTTATCATTGTCTTCCATCTTCATTCCAAAGTTGTTTTTATAATTTTCACTTAACCTGATATCTTAGCTAAGAATATAACATTCTAACTGGGAAAAAGAAGACTATGCCTGACTTGGGCAGATGAGTTCCTAATCTGATTTTACTTGCTTTCTTTTCCTTATAAGGAAGTAATAGATATGAGACCAGCTGCTGTATAAATTTATTTGTCTTAAATTTCCATCAAATTCTCTATCTCTGTCTTTTACACATTTCCACATAATTGGGAAACGGATTTGAGCCATTCTATCCAAGATGAAGACACTACTTTAAAATGGTATTTTTAAAGAACATAATAAAATTGAATGATTGTTTCAGATCTTATTCCCACATTAATTATCTCAGTGCATCTGTTATGACCTTTTCCATAGGCTGGCTGCAAATGGTAGCACATTAAACATTTACGGAGCTCTCCCATCTGACATGGGGAAATACACTTGTGTGGCTACTAATCCTGCCGGAGAAGAAGACAGAATATTTAACTTGAATGTCTATGGTAAATAAGAAATGTCACCAATTTTTGACTTTCCTATATATTCTAAGAACACATGACAAGGCCACAGATGTCTGGAGAATTTAGTTTTAAATTTAATGTCAATGCTACTTATTTTGGATTACAAAGCAGAAATGTAAGCAATAGCTATGGAACTGATTTGAACTAATGAAACATCTCTATCTCTCTCTCTCTCTCTCTCTCTCTCTCTCTCTCTCTCTCTCTCTCTCAACATAGTTCCACCTAAAATTAGAGGGAATAAAGAAGAAGCAGAGAAGCTGATGACTCTGGTGGACACTTCAATAAACATTGAATGCAAAGCCACAGGAACACCTCCCCCACAGATCAACTGGCTCAAGAATGGCCTTCCTCTGCCTCTCTCCTCCCATATCCGCCTGCTGTCAGCAGGGCAGGTGATCAGGTCAGATTTCTTGAGTGTCATTTCCTAAACACTTAACAGAGATTGACAACTCTTCCTTTACTCTACAGCATTTAAGAAAGGCTTTCACTGTTGTCCACCCTCCGCCTTTAATACAAGTTCACAAGAGGGAGAAGAAGGACTAAGATATAAAAATGATTTTTTTTACAATTCTTTTTTTTTATTGTCCATAATGAGTTACATTATTTAGTGGGCAAACAATGAGTTGTAATCCCCAATTCCCCAATGCCTCTCTCCCCCATCCCCAATCAGCTGGATATCCTCTTCCGTGGGTCATCTGGATCAATCCTTGTGGCAGGGGACCATGTATAGCCTAGTACTCAGCCCAGTTCGCCTGTCCCTAGTATGTTGTTACTGAGGGGCGCCATGCTTCTGGATAGTCTCCTCCACCATGGCTCTCACAATCTTTCCGCCCCCCTCTTCCGCACAGTTCCCTGAGTTGTGGTGGATGAGTATTAAGGCTGCTTTACTGTTGTGAGTTTAGGGGTCTTTGTGTCGAAAATCGTTGGTTTCTGTCTCACTGGTTTATCCTGTGTTGATTGAATGGCTGTGGCTGTGGGTCCCTTGTTCATCCTGTCATTCTCTGCGGGGTTCCATATGGATCCTCCACAATATGACTGTGGTGGCTTTTTTTACAATTCTTATTTGACTAAATAATTCATTTATTATTGTTCATGCTTTAGTAAATTTGCATGCAATCATTCTTTGATGAATGAATTACTATCAAAATGTCCATTGCAGGAAAGGAAGAGGCTTACTATGATCATATGATTTTTTGCATTAGCCTCATTGTGTGTCAATATCTATTTGATAACTAGTCTCTGCTCAAATCGTGTTGTGTTTTTGTGGCTCAGTGTCACTGCATAAATACCTTTATAGTATCAGTTGCAGTTGAGGTATCTATATCTTATGGATAGACACAGTTTCATAACTACAAATTTTTAATAGAAATCATCTTCCATATAGTCTGTAAATCTTTGTTCATTCATTGTCTATGTTGAAGGAAGTCAAATAATGAAATGCTGAATGATATTTTCAGGATTGTGAGAGCTCAGGTTTCTGATGTTGCTGTGTATACTTGCGTGGCCTCCAACAGAGCTGGAGTGGACAGTAAGCACTACAGCCTTCAAGTATTTGGTATGTCACAGAAATGAACCTAGTATTTCTCCATGAGTCTGTATTCAGCCTCAGGCTTACCTTTGCTTCATAGGATTAGAAGTCTGACTTTATCAAAAATAATTGGTGAAACATATCTTGATAACTAAGAGTGTTTTTTCCTAAGGTGCCCTTATCTAATGGGCCACAGTGCCCATCATGCCACTCTTCTGACCTAGTATTCTGCACAAATCAAATGGAAAGTATTCCAATCCAGACACAAGACCTGTCTTTCATACAAACAAAAAAGTCAAGTCTGTTTTTAGTATTAGTGATTCTCTTAGAGTATTTAAAATTTGAATAGATGTATGTGCATATATGCATACATATGCATATATATGAGTGTGTGTGACATTTTTCAATCTCCAAGAACATCTCAAAATAGCTGAGTAACTATATCCTATAATTTATGTTACAGCATGTCAGACTACTTCAGAACATGAGATTATTTTATAAATTTGATGTAAAGTCATTGACAACATACTATTTGGACTCTTATAACAGCTGCTATAACAATCATAGCAAATTAAAGAAACAAATCTAGCAAGTTGTAAATGTAACCAGAGTATAACAAACATTGGTTGTATAGCCAACAAGGAAACAGTGGTGAGGTTTTGTTGGAAGATTGATGGTGAATCATTAGTATAACTAGGGCTGGGCTCAGTGGGTAAGAGTACCCGCTGCACAAGCATGAGAACATGAGTTTGGATCCTGGCACCTACATAAAACCAGGTATGATCCTCTGTGTGTCTGTAACCCCAGCACTGGGAGGACAAGAAACTGGAGGATTACTGGGACTTAAGTTACTCGCCTAGTTCCAGATTTACAGAAAGAGAGACCCTGCCTCAATAAATAAATAAATAAGGCAGAGACTAATGGAGCAGAATACCCAATATCCTGCTCCAGCCTCCTCCAGCCTGCACACATACACGCACACACATATCACAGTCATAGCATAAATATTATATATGTTTAAGTCACCAATTTATTATATGGTGTTTATAAATATTAAAGAATTATTTAAATATTGTTACATAAATTTATCTCAAATTATTATAGTTATATAAATGTGACCTCATATTTTTCTGTGTAGTGCCACCAAACATGGATAATGCAATGGGAACAGAGGAAATCACAATTGTGAAAGGCAGTTCGACGTCTATGACATGCTTTACAGATGGAACCCCAACTCCAACTATGTCCTGGCTCAGAGATGGCCAGCCTCTGGGGCTCAATGCCCGCCTGACCATCAACACTCAAGGAATGGTGCTTCAGCTCATCAAAGCAGAGACTATGGACTCAGGCAGGTACACCTGCATTGCCTCCAATGATGCTGGAGAAGTCAGCAAGCACTTTATGCTGAAAGTCCTAGGTATGTCATCATTCTAATCCGTTATGGGAAGGCACTGTCAGCAAAGCCTTAGTAAATAGAGTTCTTGAAATATTTGTTTTGAGAAAAAAATTGTAAAAACTGTATTGTATTTATTTTTCAGTTTTGTGATTCATCTAGGTTTGTTCAAAATTTAAATTATGATTTTTAGTTATCTGCAATGATGAACATTCCTATTCCTAAGAAAATATTTATTGAAAAGGAGATCAGATGTTCAGTGAACCACTAACCTGTTAACTTTTTCTAAGAACTAAAATCACATTTGATAAAAAGGAGAGCATTTATGCCATTATAGTATTCAAACAGTCTTAGATCATTCAATCTGTAGATTATAGTCGGGATAGTCATTTCCAATAGCCTGGTTCTATTTACTTATGTGTGCATTTAAAGTACATATTCTAACATTGTTCATATAAACAACATAAAGAGAAATCTCATCCTTTCCTTAAAGCAAAGTTTTTACCTTAAATGGAAAAAGACGAATGAAATATGCTATTACAATAATTTAGTTTGTTTTTTACTTTTTTCTAATTTGAATGTAAGGGAAAGACTGGACTCCTTTTACAGCACAGATATGCACCTTACAGAGTACAGCAACAAGAATGTTGGCAAGAGTATTAGTTACGAGGGTCTAGCATAACTTTTCAGAGTGCTCTGTAATTCTTCTCAGGACACCTATTAAAATTTAATCGCTCATGTGACTTTAAAAGTCTGCTTCGTCCCTAGTTAAGTTTTATGATAGCCAAGAGCATGCCTACTACTTAGTGCTGGGCTTGGTGCTTAGAATGGTGTCTGACACGTCAGAGATTCCTGGTGTGTTTGTTGGATTGAACTGAACTGCACCAGATACTTTGGAGCTGGATTTATGAGAGTTTTAACTGTAGCAGGAGGCAGAACATTATCGAAATAAACCAAGTGAGATATTCTGATAGGGCTGAGAATGAAGGCTGCTATTGTAGAGGAGATGTCCCAGGATACTTAGAAGCAAAAAGAAAGAAAATGTGTGTGTCTCAGAGACAAGTATGGTTGGATAACAAACCCTTACAGATCAACTCACAGAATATGAGTAACGATATAATGTGATTTAATGCTTCATTATTCACATATTATGTACTAATTATTGGATATACATTAGGTCCTTGGCATGTTTCTAGTCATCATGAACAAATAGTTATGAATGCCTACAATGCAATCCATTGTGTGGTAGGTATTCAAAAGTATAGAATAAAAGAGCACAGCTTTCAGATTCCTGCATCTGCATCTGAGGGAAGAAAGATAATGAACAAGTAATTATGTTTGGTTATGAAAAGGGTCATATGATTGATATAACATTCTGAGAATGGCAAATTAGATCTCCTCCAGGATCTGTCTGAAGGGCAGCCCTGGACACGTGAAAGAATTGGAGGTTTTGCCTGTGTTCTCACCTAGAGGTGGTTGATCTCAGGTGTCTATTCTCACAGGAAATGAATATGAATGGCAGAAACAAAACTAGATGGGAGAGGGCAGCTGTAAAAGACCTTGAAATGTCTTTCCTTCCTTCCTTCTTTCCTTCCTGCCTTCCTTCCTTTCTTTCTTTCTTCTTTCTCTCTGTTTCTTTCTTTTCTTTCTTCTTGCTTTCTTCTTGGACAGGGTCTCCATGCCCGGTTTATGTAGTGCTGGGGATTAAATCAGGGATGCACATGCTAGGCTTGCACTCTAGCAACTGAATACCATCCCTGGCTCACCATGGAAACATCCTAAGGAATACAAACCTCATGAAAAAACAGGATGAAAGTTTTTCAGCAGGAATATGATAACAGGGAGATTTCACCTTCCAAATAGTTCCTGGGTGAGAGTGAAGAATGAACAGGATGCTGTATTTAATAGGAATGCTGAAAAGACAAGGCCCTGATCTAATATGTTCCTGTAGGACTTGGGGAATCAGATCACAGAGACAGATGTGCTGCTGAAGCAAATGTGAGAGAAAACAGTGCTGTGCTGTTATGAGTGATGAACGAAAGGCAGCCCTCCAGGCAGAAGAGTTTATAGGATAATTCTTCCCTAAAACAGATCTGAAAACTGGCTCAGAAGAAAGAGGAGAGGTTTCTGCAGTTCAGCATCTGTTGAAAATTAATTCTGTTAAGCTCTGAAAAGCTCCTCACTTGAAACAGTGCTACTACTCAGAACGCAAATGCTTTGCTCCACTTAACTCTGTCCGTGTGGAAGGAGGTACCAGGGTGTGTCGTGGTGCTGAGAATGTGTGGTAGGACTAAAACAAGAAGCCCAGAGGAGAGCAAGCAGCAATGGGTATAGGGATTGGCAGAGCCTCGACCGTGGGGACCTGTTTACCACACTAAGCTCCGTTTTTATCCTTAACAGTGAGAAATCATCACAAGTTCTAATAAGTGGAATAGCATGAACAGATCTTCACATTGAAAAGACCAATCTGACCGGATAGTAGAAAGCTCCTTGGGACACAGCAAGAAGGTTTCCTTAGAGAGCACAGTGTGATTAGAGCCATGGTGCTTGATTTGAACAGAGGAAGCACTTGGATTGGCTGTTTCTCTCTTCACTGTCACATGCTAAACCAGACAGCTACATTTTCAGGTCCATTTGCATAAAACAGTTCTTCACTTCATTATCATTCTGTCACCAGAGAGAATTTTGAAAATTAAATTTAGCTATATGTAATTCCTGCATAAGATCCTTCTTGCGTTTTAATGAGGTCTGAATTCCTTGTTTCCTCAGTGCTGAGGCTCAAACTCTGGGCCTTGTGCATAGTAGGCAAGCAGAGTACTGAGCTCCATCCCTGTCCCTAAGAACTCGTGTTTTTCTCACTGAGAGACTACCCTTGGTGGTACTTCAACAAGCTTAGGAGTAATTGGGGGCACTATGTGAAGGAAGAAAGGATGGCTTGTTGGAAGGAAGAAGTAGCCTAATTTGAAGTTGAAGTCACATGAAAGTACATTATAAGTAGATAATGTTACATAGTAGATATAAGACCACTGAGCTTTGGAAGCCGTGGTTTTTATTTAATTCAGTAACCAATACAGAACCAGTAGAATCTTTTAATCAGAAAATCATAGATCTATCTTAAAATATATTTTGCCCTTGTGTATAGATTATATGCATAATGTGATATGTAGTGTATGTATGTGTGTCAGAAGATGCATGCACGCACCCTGTGTGTGCACATGAGGAAGTTCATCCCCCTTATTTTCAGGAGCTGCAGTCTCTCCTTCAACCTGGAACTTCCGTGGCTTTCTGGTCTCTGCTCTCTACTCCCATGGACTGGGGTTATAGATTTTTGTAGTCTCACCCAACTTTTTCATGGGTTCTGGGGAGTCAAACATGGAAGTCTCTGGCCAAGAGGCCCTCATGCTTAAGCAGAAAGTGCTCTTAACCACAGAACCACCTTCCCAGCCCCCTGCAGATGTGTTCCCACAGCATTATGTAAAATGGGTGGAAGTGTAAAAAATGGTCATGTGGGATAATGATTAAGAAATAAGGACTTTGGGCTGCTGAGATGGCTCGGTTGGTAAAGCACTTGCTGTGCAAGTTTGGCAGCCTGAATTTTGATCCCCAGCACCCTTGTAAATGCTGGCATGATGGCATGTGGCTGTCATCTCAGTGGTCAAGAAACAGAGGCAGAATAATTCCGGCTAAGTTGTCTAGCTAGACTAGCCATATTGGAAAGTTCTGGGTTTAGTGAGAGACCCTGTCTCAATAAATAAATAAGGTAGAGAGCAATTGAGGAAGACACCCACTTGTCTACCTTTGGCCTCCACATACACACACACACACACACACACACACACACACACACACACATACACACTCCCCACATATATAGATGAAAACAAAAATGATGACTTTCTAGTTATAATCTGAAAAAGAGAACAGAATTATTATATTCTTTTTTCCAAATAGGAAAACAAGAGCTAACAAATATTTTTAAGAAGCAGGTTTGAATGCTAATACCAACTGCTATGTATGGTACGGTATGGTATGGTATGGTATGGTATGGTATGGTATGGTATGGTATGGTATGGTATGGTATGGTATGGTACAGATTGTAGTAGTGATAACACCTTTTTAAAAACCCTTTACTAGGGGTGGAGATATAGTTTAGTGGTTAAAATTGCTTACTGTGTAAACCTCACAACAAGAGTTCAGATCGCCAGAACCTATGCTAAGCCAAACACAGGGAACATGTCTGTAATGGCAGTGTACCCACAGTGATGGGAGGTACAGACAGGAGAATCCTGAAGCCCAGGGGCCAACTAGTCTGGTATTCACAGCTGCCAACAATGAGAGGCCATCTCAAAGTGTAGGGCAAAGACTAACACCCCAAATTTGTCCTCTGACCTCCACATGCACATCATGGTGTGTGTGTGCGTGTGTGTGTGTGTGTGTGTGTGTGTGTGTGTGTGTGTGTGTGTCTTTAATTGCAAGATAAGGCATATGCAGAAGTTGAAAGAAATGTATAGTGTATCTCATTGAATTCTATTGAGCATATTGGGTACACCATGATGAAGACTTGCTCAGTTCCACTAAAGTAATCATTGTTCATGCTGCAATTCAAACTCCGTCTGGGCTATGATACTGTGCAGTTAGTCACCGTTCTAAACTCGGCCTGATTTAAAACAAAAACAAAACAGAAAGACCTCAGCTAACCTTTGGAGCTGTCCAACATGTTCTGGCTGCCTTGCAAAACAGTAAGGGGGAGACTTAACTGAATTTTTCTTTGAAAACTTGAATGACCATTTTAAGAAGAATCTGTTTTAAAAGAATCAGATTTGGGGATAGTTGGATAAAGGATCTTTAATGTGTCTTCTTGGTGTTTAGATTTTTTAACCTATTCTTAAGAAAGGTAATTTTGTACATATAAATAACAAAAGAAAATTACTCCTGCCTAGGCATAACAAGTGTGTTTTGTGAAGAAATCATCGTCTTCAGAATTTTGAAAGAGTGCCAGTGAGGAAGACTCCTGGCATATAGGAATGTTCATTTTCACTTCTGTATTCTCATCAATTTATATCATATGAATATAAATTTGGAATGGATTTTCTTTTCAAGTTTTCTAGTCAGCAATATTTCATCAAGTAGCAGGTGTGTTTTCTTATTTTTTTTTTTATTCCCCTTAAATAGAGCCACCTCACATTAATGGATCTAAAGACCCTGGAGAGATATCAGTAATTGTTAACAACCCACTTGAACTTACCTGCATTGCTTCTGGAATCCCTGTCCCTAAAATTACCTGGATGAAAGATGGCCGGCCCCTTCTGCAGACAGATCAGATGCAAACTGTAGACGGAGGAGGAATGGTTCTCCGACTATCTAGTGCTCAGGCAAGTGTTCCACTTGTTACATGCTAATATGAGAACTATTGATAAATGATACCTTTACACATGAATATGATAGTGATCTCTACAACATCCCCAATGGGGTCCTGTTTCTACAATACACAAGACTGGGTAATAATGAGTAAAGGAAGATGAAGAAATATCTGTATTAAATTCTGAAGAAAACAAGTTACCTTCCCATTGACTTAAGCCTGCTTTCCCAGCTCTGTATGTTAGTATATTTCCTAAAGCTCTAATTTTTTCCATATATCTTTACCTATCCAGCATAAAGTAATACAATATACACTTATATGAGGCTTCAGATGGGACTTTTGATCTCTAAAATGAACTAGCAGACATGGAAGTTTTAAGAAACACAGTGTATCATGATATTGGTTATTGTTTAAAGAAACTGATGTGAAATATAAACATATTACAAAGAAGCATATCTGAGGTGGCTTATTGTAGATAAATATCTTATCAGTAACAAAGGCAAACCTAATCTTAACAAAGATCCTTTAGCTTTGCCTAAAAGAAGCCCTCATAAAATAATTACACCTAATGCCTATGCTGGGAGATTATAAGAAATGGTGTGACAGGGTTGCTTAGATTAGTGTTGCAGGAATGTAGTGAATGCTTAAAAGAAAGAAAGAAAAAAAGAAAGAAAAGAAAAGGCAGAATTGTTCTTGCCACTGCTGTCAATATCAAAAGTTCATTCTGCTGAGTACAGAGTAATGAATTGTTTCCCTGTGTGTTTTCATATTGTCTCTGAGAACGATAAGGAAAGCGGGCTAGAGGAGAGAGCTAACCTTCTTAGTTATCTACTGTGTTTGCTCAGGGCCTCTTCTGACCACTCTGCAGGGAAAGGTCTTTATTCCCCATTTTACAAATCCAGAACTAGGGATTCCATGCGAGATTACATACTTTCTGCCAGTGCTCACCACTGTTCAGGGCTGTTGCTGAGTCTACTTAGAAATCCAAGACAGTGGGTCTCAGCACAGTTCTTCAGTGCTGTGGAGCATGTGTTTTCCATGTCTTTCCTTTCCCTTCATTCCAAACACTCCAGTGTCTCAGGAAGGTTGGGTTACACTACCACACCACTTACTGAATCCAAACCCTTCAAAAATGATACACAAGACACCATTAGATGTGGAAGCAGACAGCCATGAAAACAGACCTGAGGTGGAAAATTGAACATGATCACATTGCAGGATCGCCTTAGCTCTGCTGCTCTCCGTATGTTCTCAAAGTGTCTTACTCCTCTCTTTCAGCACCTACTGAATTATCTTTTACTTACCTGAGTAGTATCATTTGGTATACTTCTTGGCTACATATAGTTACACCTAGCACATAATAGATGCTTTGCAAATTCTAATTTGAATGCTACAGATATGAGTTTCCTGAAATATCCTCTACCCAAAGCTAGGTCTTTGATCCTCTCCAATGAGAGAATATGACCAATCTGATGAAAAAAATAGGTTTAAAAACTTCATTTCTATACCTTCTTCTCCTTTGTGAACCTTAGTGCATGTCAACTGCTCTACAAAACCCAAAGGCACCTGCTTAATTTTAATTTTCTCGAACTCACAGAACACATTTTAGAAAATGTAACTACAATGACTGGAATATGAAAGGGAATACATTGTTAGGAAGTGTGTCCTGATGAAGGCAAAATTTGAGTAGCCATGAATGATACTTCAAGATTGGCAAAAAATTAAGACAAGTGAAGGGGATGATATTAACTGGGAATGATCAAGATTTGGTAGAGAAGAGTAAGTTGTAAAGCTATGAGTAATTCAGAAGTTATTCTCTAGAAAATGATGTGTTTTTCATTTCTTAATCAAATGCCCATGTGAATATTGTTCCAAAATATAACCATTTTTTTAAACCTTCTAGTCTTAAATTTTTAAAGGAATTTTTGTAGCCTATCAAAAAGCTTTTTCTATAACCTATAAAGTGGATTTTGACTGTAAGAATTTTTTAAATCCTAATATTTTAAGAATGTTCTAATAGTAAAATAAATGGGAACAGGACTTTACTGTTTTATAAAATACATTTTTACAGTAGTATGTTCATTTGTTTGCCAGTGTAATGTCTACATGAGTAGTGTCTATCTAATGTCAAACATATGGGTGAAGGCTACGTTCCAATAGAAACTGCATATTAAGATCTTTAAAGAACTGGTTTTGGTTTGAATAAAATAATAGAGTCTGCTGTCACTCTGACCCAATGTATAACAAAATAACATTACATCACCATTTTATATATATCATAGACTGAGTCAAGATGTGGTATTAGTGTGCTTGATTTTAATAACTTGATGTTTTACTTATCTGTTTCAATAAGCATTTTTCCTTTTCTTTGCTAAGAGTACAGCTGAACTTTTCGGCCTGTGATTTAAACCTGGAAATATTTACATCATTAATAAATATTGAGTAACTGGTCTATCATGTCTAGGTCTTTTATGTATATGTATGTATATATATGTGTGTGTGTTTAATATATATAGAGAGATACACATATATATGTGTATATGCCATTTCTGATAACATATAGTTTTGTATATAACAGAGATGCCAACCAAGGCTCAGCATCGAACAACTATACATGTTAACTGTTTTAATTGCTCTGTTCCTGAATGCTATTTTGCTCTGTGAGCGATTGTTGCATTAATTCTAATGGGTATTTATTCTCATCGGCAACACCAGCCTGCTAACACTGTATAATTTCGTCACTTGGGTTTTGTAGGTGGAGGACACAGGAAGATACACGTGTCTGGCATCCAGTCCTGCAGGGGATGATGACAAAGAATATTTAGTGAGAGTGCATGGTAAATTTGGCAAAACATCCTATTCTTGATCACATACATACACACTTAATTAGAAGCTGTATTATTACAGAACACAGGCAGTTTCATAGCATGCCACATGTCTATAAGTAATACATATTTTTTAAATTGATTCTTTTTAAAATTTGTAATTATTTATATATTTATTTATTTGTAAGCAGAGAGAGAGACAGACAGAGAATGGACATTCCAGAGATACCAGCCTCTGAAAATAAACTCCAGATTCATGTGCCACTTTGCCCATCTGGCTTTATGTGGATACTGGGGAATTGAACCTAGTTCATTAGGTTCTTCAGACAAACACATTAACCACTGAGCCATCTCTCCAGTCCAAAAAGTTGATTCTTATAGTTGACAACTGTTCTGTGGGGGATAGTTTAGCAGATATTTTTTTACTTATTTGTCTTGTTCCTTCAAAAATAATTCCTATTCATTGATTTTAAATGTTAGAATATAAATTACAATAATGAAGAAAATAAAAAAAACATTCTCAGTATCACCTTGTAAAGATATGATATTTTCTCTTTAAAGAAAAAGCATGAGCAGTATTTAAGTTGCTTTCTGTCATGCTTGATAATATGATAAGTTTGATTATATGTTAATAAATATAAATTATAGCATCATTTTTAGTACTTGCATGGTACCCTATTTTATTTTCTGAGACATTTAGGCAGTTTCTGTATTTTTACCAATATCAGTAATATTGGTATCCTATTCCCTTTACTATGAGAAATTTCTATAGAATACTTGTTTGATTACACATGCATGAATTCACACATATACACACTTTTAAGGGTTTTAAAAATTATTGTCTTATTACAGCCTAGAAAATGTAGGCGCTTTCAACTGTTGCCTTTACATATATTGGAATGAGATCTTGCTTTCCTTTTCATGATGAGGCAGTGCAAACATCTGGAACTTAGTGTTCCTCCCATCACCACTCCCAATTTAAGCATACCATTAATTAGTATGTAAATCCTGTATATAGCAATTCTGCAAAAATATATTGGTATATAGTGAAAATCCTATTTGCATTTTATGTATATTGTAATGGACCATTCCTGATTTGTTAATTTTAAATTTAATGTTTTTCTGCTCAATGTGGTAGCTCGCCAAACAGCTTCTTTGTGTATCCATTCATCACCTGTCAAATGGTGATAATGATGTAATTATTGCCTATCATTAGTATAATTGCTAAAAGGATTTATTACATAATCTATGTGAAAGTGCTAAATAGAGTTTAAAATAGAATTTGTTATCTGCATCATAAATTTAATGAGTTACATAAGTTCACGCCTCATTTCATGTAGCAAAATTAACACATGTTGAGCACTGATAGGTCAGATTGACACCCAGTTATCAAAGGCCAATGATATTTTGTTTCATATCTAGTACCCCCTAATATTGCGGGAACTGATGATCCCCAGGACTTCACAGTTTTAAGGAACAGACAGGTGACACTGGAATGCAAATCGGATGCAGTGCCTCCTCCTGTGATCATGTGGCTCAAAAATGGACAGCAACTTCAGGTAAATCTTTTGCTCTGCTCATCTCCACAGAGCATCTGTGGAGCACATTCTAGGTGATCAAAACCTCGTCACTTGGCTTCCCAGCTGTTCTTCTCTGTGGAGGCAGACCCAAGTCCTTCCCTCCACTGCCTTCTCTTGTAGCCTTAGCCTAAGTATTGACTGGTCAAAAGAAAGATATTTACATTCATGAGACTCTAGAAACTGGCTCATGGATGTATCTCCTGTAGCCCTGTGGATCAAAGTCCAATTTGAAATGCTTAGCTTTTTTTAGGCAAGAAATCATCAGGGTCTCAAAAGATCTGATATCTCCTGTCAAGTCTCCAAAGTGAAGCTGACACTGCATTTTTCTTGTCTGAGTTTCCACTCAGGAATGCCCCAGAGATCTATAATACCCCTCATGCCAGAGGACAGTTACTATTTCACTCAAGTTCCCCACACTCAGGCAGTGCCTCGCCACTGTTAGAGTATTGGTCTAGGACCCTCAGCAGCCATTAGGGCCAGGGGAAAGTTTCCATTTTGAAGATTCTGGTTGCTGGTCGTTACTGAGGGCGAGTAGAAGTCCTGAGCAAAACTCTGGTCTGGATTTGTATCATCTGCCCATCTTTGAATGGATCATTGTGGCTAGGGGACATGGAGAGACTATGCACTTACCTCACTTCACCGAAATAATCAGTATTTTAGATACTACAACAAAGGGCGGGGAAGCAGAGAGCAACTCTATGGCTCATTCTAGTTACTTTTGATGCTATGAAATAAAATTTTATTCTCTTTTCTGACATTCTAATGATAAATTTTACTTGCTAAATCCAGGCCACACCTCGAGTGAGAATCTTGTCTGGAGGGAGATACTTGCAAGTGAACAACGCGGATTTAGGTGATACAGCCAATTATACCTGTATTGCCAGCAACATTGCAGGAAAGACCAAGAGAGAATTTATTCTCACTGTACATGGTAAGAAAAATCACTTACTTCTTCATAATTTGAAAGATTATACATGGACTTTGAAAAAGGTGATACTATTTTTTTTCTGGAGCTTATCAGATGAATCCTTGTGCCTTCGCTAAAAATCTGAAGGCACACTGAGAAGGTTGAGTCAGTATCTCACTTTGTCTGAACTAATCTAGGTTAGTATAAATAGGATTAAAGTTTAATTCTCAAAGTCTTCAGAAACTCTGGGTTATATATATATATATATATATATATATATATATATATATATATATTTATTTATTTATTTATTTAAATAATTAAATTTTTAAATGTATATATAATATACAATAGATAAATGTATTTTAAAATAATGTATTTTAAAAATACAACATGTAGGACTTGTATTAGATCTATATTGCAAATTAACACAATTTCTTAAAACATAGCTAGAGATGCATTACTTCATTATAGGAGAACATATATATATATATGTATATATATATATAATTAGCAGATACCAATGTTTGCATTATTGATGTGAGAGAAAATCATTACACTAAATCTCTAGATGACTTATCATTTAGCTTGTCTTTATCCGTAGTGATGAGAGCATATGGTATGTGTACATAGTAGTATAATTTTTTTATATGTTCCATACTACTATAATTTTCCTAAACATGATATCTATATGCCAAAGCTTGCAAAAATTCAGGAATACATATAGATTTTTCTCCTAAAACAGTCTCTGGGTTTTGACATATGAAATTTTAGAGCATATTGGGTAACCCACACAAATAATACCTCTAATACTAAAATCAAATTTCATTCTATTTTCTCACAAATACAGTGATTAATAAAATGCATGTTTGGAGACTTTCATGATTAATGACAGATGTGCTTTTTATTAAAGCAGCCCACTTTCTGTTCTTTATTTAAAGTGAAGTTGTTCCAGTGTTAACATTCTTTGACCATTATTTGGCCAAAGAGAAATAAGAAAGATCATCTTTAATTTGTATCAGACCAAAGCTGATTTTTATTCAATCCTCTCTTACATTGAGCCAGATTTCATATACCATATCAAGGATTTAAAAATCCTTTTTCCCCATGTTCTCTTTATTTTCAAACCCAGAGTTTCTGAAGACTCTGAGAATTAAACTTTAATCCTATTTATACTAGCCTAGATTAGTTCAGACAAAGTGAGACCCTGGAGTCAACCTTCTCACTGTGTCTTCAGATTCTAAATAAAGGCTGTGTTATTTTGTATAACTGAATTGTGTTTCATTTTTGTTCAGTTCCTCCCAGCATAAAGGGTGGCCTCCAGAGTCTTGTCACTCTGTTAGATAAGTCGACTGTGCTGGATTGCTTGGCTGAAGGTGTGCCAGCCCCAAGGATAACATGGAGAAAGGATGGGGCCATGCTAGCCGAGAGTCACACAAGGTAAAAATTCTAGAAAAGGATCAAGAATTGAAATACAAATCTTTCTATCACTTTCTAATGCATTAGTTTGGTCTATGTTTAAAACTAGTTTTTTCATCCTAAAATGAGAATAAAAATTTAGTATTTTTAAAGCATAATTCCAATCCATCAAGATCACAAATTTCACTGACTTGAAAATTGCTTTCAGTCACAATGTAAATAAAAAGAAGGATTGATTTTTGGAAAACTTACCTGTGATCTTTCTTATAGATACTCCATCTTGGAAAATGGATTCCTTCATATTCAATCAGCTCGTGTGACAGACACTGGGCGGTATTTATGTATGGCTACCAATGTGGCTGGAACAGACCGTAGGCGAATAGATTTACAGGTCCATGGTAAATATGCATTTATAAGCAACATCCAGACTTTGAATCAAATGTTTCTTGATAACCTAAACTAGCAAGCTCACAAAGACCTTGACATCAAAGTCTAGTTAAGCATATAGCATTTCATTTTATGAACAGAAAAGACCCATGGTTTCTCCTCATTATGGGTTATATCACTATAACAAGATTTATGCCACTTGTGGCAAGTTACTGATGAATTTCAGGTCAGCATAAATGCTTAAATGACATACTCTTTGCTGAGTGTGTTTCTCTCTGATTATTTTAGTTCCTCCGTCTATTGCTCTGGGTCCTACCAACGTAACTGTAACAGTGAATGTCCAAACCACTCTGGCTTGTGAGGCTACTGGGGTACCAAAACCATCAGTTAACTGGAAGAAAAATGGTCAGCTTCTTAATGTGGACCAAAATCAGAATTCCTATAGGTGAGGTTAACCTATTGATTAATATTTGTATTTTTAATTGACACAATTGTACATTCATTAAGTACTATGTGGCATTCCAGTACATGGGTACAAAGGACAAGGATCAGATCATCAGATAAATGATACACATTTAGGATGAAGGAGCTGCAGTTCTCTCAGCTGCTTGCACAGTAGCATGCTACTCTGCAGAATACATGGAAACTGATGGATGGGATCTCATGTTTGAAATCTCTCTTCTAGGCTTCTTTCTTCAGGCTCACTCATGATTCTCTCCCCCTCTGTGGATGACACTGCCAGCTATGAGTGCATTGTGACAAGTGAGGCTGGAGAGGATAAGAGAACCGTGGATCTCACTGTCCAAGGTAGAACTAACTTAGCAAGTGGATAGGAAGACATATGGCACTATCACAAATTCCATCTCTGTAACAGATGGCCTCCCTTACTTTCCAGCACTGGCCTTCTGAGTCAAAGGAGGATGAATCAAAAAGCTTTAATAATGTGTAGCTCTTGTTCTCTTTTGCTGTTTTAGTTCCACCATCCATAGCTGATGAACCAACAGACTTCCTGGTGACCAAACAGGCCCCAGCAGTAATTACCTGCACTGCTTCAGGGGTTCCACTTCCCTCAATCCACTGGACCAAAAATGGTATCAGACTGATTCCTAGGGGAGATGGCTATCGGATTCTGTCCTCAGGTAAGGACAGTGTGTTCACACCTATTGATTGGATGAATTATTAATAGGCAGCTTTCCTTGATCGTGTTGCACCAGGAAAGAAAGGAGAGATGTCTGCATTCCTAAACTTCAACCTCTGGGGGGAAATACAGTTAGGAAGGAGAGCTAGGGAAAGGAAGAAAAAAAATTTAGAAACAAAATAACATTTTATCTAAAGCTGACCTAAATATAATAAGCATGCATGGTTCATATGTGAACTTAAGATTTTTTTATTTTTATTTTTATTTATTATTTTTAAATATATATTTATTGTCCATAATGAGTTACCTTATTTAGTGGGAAAACAATGAGTTGTTGTCCCCAATTCCCCAATGCCCCCCCACCATCCCCAATCAGCTGGATATCCTCCTCTGTGGGTCATCTGGATCAGTCCTTGTGGCAGGGGACCATGGATAGCCTAGTACTCGGCCCGGTCCTCCTGGCCCAAGTGTGTTGTTACTGAGGGGTGCCATGCCTCCGGACAGTCTCCCCCACCATGGCTCTCACAATCTTTCCGCCCCCTCTTCTGCTCAGTTCCCTGAGTTGTGGTGGGTGAATATTGAGGCTGCTTTAATGTTGTGAGCTAAGGGGTCTTTGTGTTCAAAATTGTTGGTTTCTGTCACCCTGGCTTATCCTGTGTTGATTGAATGGCTGTGGCTGTGGGTCCCTTGTTCGTCCCGTCATTCTCTGCGGGCTTACATATGGATCCTCCACCATATGGCTGTGGTGGCTCATCTCTTGCCAGGATCTCAGCTATCAGCCTACGGTGGGTTGGGCCCCAGCTCTCTTGCTGCATCCTCAAAAATATGAACACAATCTCCATTGGAGAGTGAGATCAGTCTAGGTTAACAAATATACATAATTCTGATTACCAAGAATCTATTTTTAGTAGCCTCCCTGTCAATCGCTCCCATAGTGCATCTTTTCTTGGGAGCCCAAGAGTACGGGATCTGGTGCCTATCGCCCTGAATCCCCAGTTCCAGTCAAGGGCTCCCCCTCCCTAAGTGGAATATTTGGCCGAATTTAAAAGCTGTTGATTGTCTCCCCCAGGCCCAGGCTTCTCCATTACACGAGTGTTCCTTTCTTGGTTCGCTATTCTCTCTCTCCCAGTAGGAGGTATGGTCAGCCTATTCATGGCTGCAGACTGTGTTTCATGCCAGTGGTCTGTTTACTCCAGCTGTTGTTGATCAACTTCCCATGACAGCTTGTGCAGCGCCTTCCAGCAATACACTAATTACCACCTGGGGCTGGTTACCATTCCGGACCTTGAAGGGTCTCTCGATGCTGATCGATGGCATTCTGTGGTTTCTTCAGCAACAGGGTTTTGCATCAGGCCTGGGGAGGGCATTCAAGGGCTTTGACAGAATTCTGTCTTGTTTTTGGAACCCCATGGGTCTCTTTGGTCAACAGCTCAGTGAGGGAAGGAACTGGTGACTGGGACCAGGGGTTGTCAGACTGATCAGTTATTCACAGGCTTAGACTCTCTCCCCTATTACTCATGGCCCCTCTTGCCAGTCGATGCCCACTACTTGCTTAATAGGTTACAGTATGCTCATGAGGATTTTATGTTTTTGAACCTAATTTGGTTTAGCCTCATGCTTAAGCCGTTCCCCTCCCCCCATCCCTTACCCCTCATTCATAATGTCTCACTTCTTTCTACTAGTCTGCGTAGAGTTTACGGTTATCCTGGTTATGGACCGCATATGAGGAAGAATATGCGGTGTTCGATTCTCTGTTCTTTTGAGTGTTCACTTAGTAAGATCTGCTCAAAGTCAGACCATTTTTTCCTAAATTTCGATATGTCATTTTTCCTTGAAAGCTGAGGAGAGTTCCATTGTGTAAATATACCACAGTTTCGCTGTCCATTCCTCCATGGATGGGCATTTGGGTTGATTCCAATTCTTGGCTATTATGAATTGAGCTGCTATAAATATAGTTGTACAAAAGTTTTTGCATCGAGATGTGACATCTTGCAGGTAGATGCCCAGTAGAGGGATAGCTGGGTCCATTGATAGTTCTATGTCCATTCTGTCTAGGAGTCTTCATACTGCTTTCCATAGCGGTTGAACAAGTTTGCAATCCCACCAGCAGTGAGTGAGGGTTCCTTTTTCCCCGCATCCTCACCAGCAACGATTGTTGTTGGTTTTATTTATGATTGCCATTCTGACTGGGGTAAGGTGGTACCTCATTGTGGTTTTGATTTGCATTTCCCTGATGCTTAAAGATGCTGAGCACTTTCTTAGATGGGACAAGGCCATTTATGTTTCTTCCTCTGTGAATTCTCTGTTGAGATCAGTGCCCCATTTTGTGGGGGGGGGTGTTTGAGATTTTATTATGTATTTTTTGAGTTATTTGTAAGATCTGGAGATTAGGCCTCTGTCTGAGTTATAGCTGGTAAAGATCATCTCCCAGTTTTATGGGGGGTCTATTGGCTCTGAGTATGGTTTGTTTGTCTGTACAGAAGCTTTTGAGCCTGATCAGGTCTCATTGGTTAAGTGATTGTTGCATTTCCTGGGCTGCTGGAGATTTGCTCAGGAAATTTTTCCCTACTCCTATTTCATGTAGAGTTCCTCCTATTTTTTCTTCCAGGGTGTTCAGGGTTACAGGATTTATATTGAGGTCTCTGATCCATTTGGAGTTGATTTTTGTGCATGGTGAAAGGAGTGGGTCTATTTTCATTTTTTTACACGTGTTTATCCAATTTGTCCAGTACCATTTGTTGAAGATGCTATCTTTGGCCCATCGTACATTGTTGGCCCCCTTGTCAAAGACCAAATAACTCAAGTTGCTTCCATTTAAAGCTGGGTCTTCAATTCTGTTCCATTGATCTGTCTTTCTGTTATTATGCCAGTACCATGCTGTTTTAGTTACTATGGCTTTGTAGTATGTTTTGAAGTCAGGCATGGTTATACCTACCTCCTGAGTAGGATTTTTTACTTAAAATAGTTTTGGCTATCCGGGGTCTTTTGCCCTTCCAAATAAATTTAGAGATTATTTTTTCTATGTCTGTGAAGAAAGAGGTTGGGATTTTTCTCGGCATGGCATTGAATCTGTAAATCGCTTTTGGCAGGATTGCCATTTTCACTATATTGATTCTCCCTAACCATGAGCATGTAATATCTTTCCATCTTCTCACATCCTCTTCAAATAAACTTTATTTTAGAAGCATTTAGTGCCTAAGACAGGCCGCATATTGTTCTAAGACTATAAAACCAAGATGAGGAACTGGTGTTTGAGGATTGTCTAATCTAGTAGGAAAGGATTGAGGCTAAGTACTATAGTTGAATTTTTTCAGTGAATGTGTATATTTATACAGTTTATAATATTGAAAAAATGATTCACCTAAATGAAACATAGATGACTCGAACTGGTATTTCTAAAAATGCATCACATACTGGATGAGTCCACTGGGGACAAATTAAAATAGCAACCAGCTCGTATACTGGGACATCATGAGGAGGTAGATAGCAAGAGAATTTTTATATTTTTTAGTTATGGGAATAATGGAATATTTATTCTCAACATACAACCTTGCTTTTAAGGCGTATATTGGCTATCTCAGAAACCTATATAGATTGATAGTGATCCAAAAGATTAAATAAATATTGACTACCCTTCAATATAATCACAAAATATTGTGCTACAAAAACAGCCTATATAACCTTTTCAAAATGTTAACAAAACCATCAGGGTAGCTACCCAAGAGATGTGAAGACTATACCCATGTATAATGTATAGTTGTCATGGGGAGTCATTCACAATACCTCAGTAGGGAAACTATTCAAATGCCCACCAGCTAGTGAATGAACATAAAATGTGATAATATCTATAAAGTGAAAATGAATTTGGCAGTGAAAAGGAATAAAATCTTGATGTGTACTGCAGCAGGTAAATTTCAAAAACATGATGCTGTCAGTGAAAGAAGTCAGTCACAACAAATCCCATGGGGTAGGATTCTAACCTATGCAGTGTGTGCAGAAGTAGCAAGTCTGTAGTGAGGAAGTGGGTCTTGGGAGTAGGGAGTGACCACAGATGAATGCTAAGCTTCTTTGGGAAAAAGGAATATCTTCTAAAATTAGACTTCTGTGATCATTACCCAACTTTTCAAACATACTAAAAGTTATGGAAGTTTAAAATTAAGTGGTTGAAATTTTTGGCATAAAAATTATTCACCAATAAACCTGTTAATAATTTTTAAACCACCATGCTACCAACTCAAAGGGGTAGAAGAATGAATAAGCCCAACACCATAGCTATGTGCAGAAAACACAAAAATGAAACTGACATAATTTATTAAGCTGGAAAACTCAGATACATCAGTGTTTTGCATGGGAGGCTGAGGCAGATAGGGTGGGCTCCAGGCCAACTTGGGCTACATATGGTGTTTCTGGCCAGCCTGGGCTATACAGCAAAACTTGGGGTTGAAGAAAAAACAAGCAACACAAAACACTCTTTCCTATTTAGGAGCAATTGAAATCTTTGCCACCGAGTTAAGCCACTCAGGAAGATACACTTGTGTTGCTAGGAATGCAGCTGGCTCTGCACACCGACATGTGACCCTGCGTGTCCAAGGTAATGCAAGCTTACTTATTCGAGAAAATCTTGCTGGATGGGTAGTGGGTGTGACTCGATGATGGAGCCTTTGCCGAGCAGGTACAAAGCCCTGGGTTTGATCCCCAACACCACAAAAAAAAAATAAAAGTTAACTAGTTTTCAGATGGGGTTGTTTGTTTATTTGTTTTAGTGTCACATTTATTCATAAAAGATGGTGCTGTCTGGAAAACAGTACCATCTTGGGTGATAAAAGCCTGGAAGATATTTTTCAGTAGACTAAAAAAGACACACAGATGACAAACCATGAAGAACAATCCCAAAATATTTTTTTCTTCTAGGATTTTTGTGAGTCTCCAAACTTCTGTTTTTCCATCAATTCTGTTTCACACGCTGTCACAGCAAGGTTCACAGGATATAATGTGGCTCAGCTTAACTTTCCTCTTTGACAATCAAGTCATTAAAGTTTTCAATTATAGATTTAGCACATTTAAACTCATCATTTCAACCAACTTTATAACTAGTGCTATTGTCTTTGTTGATTGGCTTTTCTAGAACCTCCAGTCATTCAGCCTCAGCCCAGTGAACTGGATGTCATTCTAAACAACCCCATTTTACTACCCTGCGAGGCCACAGGATCACCCAGCCCTTTTATTACTTGGCAAAAAGAAGGCATCAATGTCCTCACCTCAGGTACCTTTCAATCATCAAGGTCATGTGACACACAGTATTTTGTAATTCAGGAGTCAGTATGATTTTTTAAGTGAAAATAATTCCTTTGCCTCTGCTTTGTAACTAACTGTGATGTAGGTAGAAGCCATGCAGTTCTTCCTAGCGGCAGCTTGCAGATCTCCAGAGCTGTCCGAGAAGATGCCGGCACCTACATGTGTGTGGCTCAGAACTCGGCTGGTACTGCCTTGGGCAAAATCAAGCTAAATGTACAAGGTACCTAAATAATGTATTTCCATATGTTCAAAAGATGTTTATAATGATGTATAGTAAATATTTGTGTATATAATCATGATACTGTGGCCTCATAGTAAAACACCATAACTTGTTTTTCTTTTTTCTTTTTAAATAAGATGGTTTAATGTGGTTTTGTAACATTATATATGAAAACTAAGACATCCATCCTACTTTTAACTTCTGTGAAATTTCACTTGATACACTAATCACTTCTTCATGGTTTTACTTTTTGTGAATTTAGTTACATTTAAACACAACTTGAAACTATGAATTAGAATATTCCAGACGTGAAGAGTTCATAAATTCTTTTATTCTGAGTAACATAAGAAAATCTCACATGTAATGGGAAGCATATTCATGATCTGTATATTACTTGCCTCTTACTTCGTAGCCTACTACAATCAAATCAACTGTCTCAGGTCAAGTCTTTCTTCTTTTACTTATTGATGGCCTCAAAGTGCGGTAGTAATGAAACAATTGAAACATGCCAAAGAGAAACCATACAGTATATCTTTATGTAAATGTGAAAGGACAATGCAGTGTTTTTAAAAAGATGGCAAAATACCTCATTCTTTAAGTACATTGTTTAATTATCATATTTTATTGTCATTACCAATCTCTTACTGTATCCAAGTTATAAACTTTATCCCAGATAGGTATGGGAAAAACATAGGATATCTTGGATTCAGCATTGTTTTCAGTTTCAAGAATCTCTTGGGGTCATACAACACATCTCCCATGGATTCAAGAATACAACTATACTTGTTCATGGCAGCACATATTTTTTAATAAGTAAACATAGTATTTATTTGTTAAAGACTGAAATACAGATATGTTGGTTAAAGATATACTGTAGCCCAAGGGTGGGAAAAGATGAAGCTTAAAATATTCAAAACAAAAGAAGTTCTTTTGAAAAATCAAGGTTGATGATAGTTAGCCTTGGATTTTGTTTTGCTAGAAAGGAAGAGGAAATGGTAAAGAATCTTTTGGAGGAAAACCAGACTGCTAGTTGTACTGAGCTGTCTCGTGTGGTGCCCTCACTGGCTTTGCTGCACAGGTTTCTAGATGCCATCACCCAATTGCATACATACAATCTCAGCTCACAGGAAGGAACTCAGAGACTTGGGGCATTCTGCTTGGTTCTGGAGATCTGCTCTACCAGGTTCAGTTCACTGCCATGGCAGCACATATTTAACATAATTTTTTAAAATATCTTATTTATTCATTTTCAAGCAGAGAGATACAGAGAGAGAGAGAGAGAGAGAGAGAGAGAGAGAGAGAGAGAGAGAGAGAGAGCTCACCAGGGCCATCATCTTGTGGGTCTGGCATATATGGATACCAGAGACCTTAGGCACTGGAGGCCAGTGCCTTAATTGCTGAGCCATCTCTCCAGCCCTTAACATAATTTTTTTAAAAGGCTCTCAGATCCAGGAAAATAATCCAGTCTGTAAAATGTTTACTGTGAGTTTAGATCTCAGTTATGCTCCCACATTAAGGCCAGGCATGTCAGTAATACCAGTTTTGGGGAGGCAGGGACAGGATGTCCCCCCTGGAGATGCTGGCTAGCAGATATAGCTGAATCAGTGAGTTCTGGATCTCATAAGAGACCCTATTTAAAAAAAAATAAAATGAAAGCAGTTAAGAGAAACACCTAACATCAACCTGTGGCCTCCACATGAACATGCTTGCATGTGCACACACACCAACACACATTACACACATGTAGGCATACCACATACATGGATAAAAGCAAAAATATAACTCTCTACATTGCTACCTTGGGCACATTTATGAAATACTTAGCTGAAATACTACAGTAAAATAACTTGTTGAAAAAATATCTTAGAAACAAAGCAGAGATTGTATGTATGTGGGTTTTCATATTAAACTGAAAGTTACATGATATAATTTCTAGACTTTAAATGCAGTACTATTTTGAACATGAAAGGATTTGGAAATAAGTTTCAAACTAGTAAATTTTTTCTGTAGGATTTCTTTTTTAACTTATTTATTATTAATAATAATAGTATGAGCAAGTCTTGTAATAGTACCCTCATTACTCTGCTCCCTGTCGCCAACCCACTGAGGACCCTTGTAAGTGGGACTGCTGGACTTGTCCATGGGATAGGGGGTTGTGAATTATACAAGTCATAGCCAGTTTTTTTTTCTTTGTGTGTTGTTGTTAATGGGGGGGGAAATGTCTCTGGATATTCTCCCCCACCAAGTCTCTTAAAATTTTTCTGCCTCCTCTTCTGCACAGTTCCCTGAGTCATGGTCAGTAAGTTTTAAATCTGCTTTACTGTTGAGATGTTTGGACTATTTTGGGTATTCTCAGTGTCTATCTCCATTACCCTTTCATATGTTATCTGACTTGCTGTGGAGGTAGTTCTCTTGCTCGTCTTGCCACTTTCTCAGAGGTTTCGTTTGGGCCCTAGATGTTAAGTTAGGAGTGGTTAATCTCCTGCCTGAGTATCAGCCATCATCTCAGGTCCTGTTGGTGGAATTGGGTTGTCTATGGTTCTCGCTGCCTTCTGAAAAATACAAACAGAATCTCCAATGGAGAGTGCGATCAGTATAAATTAAGTGAGACAAACATTGTTGATTTGGCGAGAATCTCTCATGCATGTAGCCTGGCTGTAGGCCCCTGGTTAGTGGAGGTTTCCCTTTGGAGTCTGGGTTCTTGTTCTCCATAAGAGTTTGCCTTGCATCCCAGTTCCAGCTAAGGGTTCCTTGCCACTGAGTGGATCTCTTAGCCAATCATCAAGCCATTGATCACCCACCTAGGTCAAGTGCCACTGTTGCCCAGATGAGCACTTCTTGGCCTGCTGGTCTCTGCTGCATAGCAATGCCCTCAGTGTTCTCATAATATCAGTCAGTGTTATATATCAATGTCCTCTGCTTTCTCCAATAATCGTTGGTCAGTTTCCCCTGGCAGCTCATGTAACACCTTCCAGCAATACACAGGATACCATCTGGGAGCTGGTTACTTTTCTAGATCTAGCAAGGTCTTTCAGTATTGTGTGATGGCAGTCTGCGGTATCTTCAGCAATAGGGTTATCTTGAACCTTTTTATGTTTTCATTATACAAGTCTTTCACATCCTTGGTTAGTGTTATTCTAAGGTATTTGATTTTTTTTTTGAGGCTATTGAAAATGGGACCCTCTCGCTGACTTCTGTTTCTGCATGTGTGTCACCTGCATACAGGAAGGCTATTGATTTTTGTGTGTTAATTTTGTATTCTGCCACTTTACTGAAGGAATCTATCACCCTCAGTTTAATTGTACTATCTTCAGGTCTCTTATGTATAGGATCATGTCATCTGCAAAAAACAGATAGTTTCACATCTTCCTTTCCAATTTGTATTCCCTTTTATGTCTTTCTCCTGCCTTATTGCTAGGGCTAGGACTTCAAGCACTATGTTGAAGAGCAGTGGTAAGAGTGGACACCACTGTGTTGTTCCCAATTTTAGTGGGAACCTTGAGTCTTTCCCCAATGAATATGATTTGGGCTTTAGGAGTTTTGTATATGGCCTTTATTATGTTGAGGTATAAGGCCTTTATGCCAAGTCTATCCAGCATTTTGATTATGAAGTGATGTTGAATTTCGTCAAAGGCCTTCTCTGTATCAATTGAAATAACCATGTGGTTCTTGTGGTTAAATTTATTAATGTGGTGGATTATGTTACTCAATTTCCATATGTTGAACCATCCCTGCATTGCTGGAATCAAGCATACCTGATGGAGGTGCATAATACTTTTGATGTGTTGTTGATAAAGTTTGTGGGGATTTTGTTCAGAATTTTTGTATCTGATTTTATCAGGGACATAGATCTCCTTTCTTGTTGTGTCTTTGTCTGGTTTTGGTATTAGGATGATTCTAGCTTCATAGAAGGAATTTAGACGCATTCCCTGTTCTCCAATTACACAAAAAGGCTTCCGAAAGAGTGGTTTCAGTTCTATGATGAAGGTTTGGTTGAATTCTGCTGAGAATCCATCAGGTCCCTGGTCTTTTCCTTTTGGGGAGGTTTTTGATTACATTTTCATTTCAATGGATATCATAGATTTATTTAGGAGTTTTGTATGTTCCAGGTTTAGTTTTCATAGGTGGTAGGTATCCAGGAATTCATCCATTTCTTCCAGGTTCTCCAATTTTGTCGAGCAGAGGTTTTTGATAATTCTTCCAATTTCATTAGTGTTTGTTGTGACCTCTCCATTTTCATTTCTGATTTTCTTGATTTGGGACTTCTCTTTTTTGTTTGTTTGTTTGTTTTGTTTTGTTTTGTTTTTCGAGGTAGAGTCTCACTCTAGCCCAGGCTGACCTGGAATTCACTATGTACTCTCAGGGTAGCCTTGAACTCATGGTGATCCTCCTACTTCTGCCTCCCGAGTGCTGGGATTAAAGGTATGTGCCACCACGCCCGGCTTCTTTTTTTCATTTGATCAGATTGGCCAGGGTTCGCTATGCCTTTGGCCTGGATTTCTTCCCCCTCTGGTATCCCCATGATCCTGATGTTTGGTCTCTTTAGGGTGTCCCACAGTTCCCTCATACTTTGTTCTCATGATTTTTTTAATTCATGGAAATTTTGGTGTTCTGTATTTATTTCTTCTGTGTTGTCTTCCAGGTCTGAGATTCTGTCCTCCAGGTTACTAACTCTGGGATTGAGGAATTCTAAAGAGGCTTTTAATGCTCTCTTTGATTGTTGTCCTCTGTTATATTTTTCTTCATAGTCTCAATCTCTTTGTTGAGTTCCAGTTTCAGTCTTGTTTTGTTTTTCTTAGTGTTTCCTAGAATTCACTCTTGCATTTGGTTATGTACTCATTGAACTTAATCAGCTGGTTATTGAGCGCCTACTGTTGGCTTATCCTTATTTCACTTATTGCTCTTTTGAAGTCACTCTGATTTTCCTCAAGTTAAGTCTGATGGTGAAACTTGTGTTATTGAGTTCCACCTCATTTATGTGGTTTTTGACTGTTTCTAGCTCAGCCAATATCTTGGTCAAAGTCTCATTGCAGTTATGTCCTGAGGTTATTTTCTTCTCATTTTGGGATTGTAATTCTATTGTATCTCCTATATTTTTAGTGGCAACTTCCATTGTGGGACAGAGGGCCTTGGTATGGTACTCTCAGCTTGATGTGTTATGTGTCGTTTTGGGTTTTTGTTGTTGTTGTTGTTGTTGTTGTTGTTGCATTGGGGTCTTCCCATTTCTGGATAAAGGTCTAATTTTCTTGATCAGGGAGCCAATATATGCTCTTGTCTAACATTCAATGTGTGTTTAGTTTTGGGTTCCAGTTGGGTTGGGTTAGCATTGCAACCACAAGTGTTTGAATTGCAGAGGTTACCACTGCACCAGCAGTGCTGGGCTGGTGGCTGGTATGTAAGATGCTTTGGAGGTCAGAGACCTTCTCTGGATGTAGTCACGACTGTGTCGTACTGCTGGTAATCAAAGGGTTCTAGAGAAGTCCTACTTGCTCCTCTTCCTCCACTGTATCGCAGCTGAGTGTATTGTAGAGATCACCATGATACCCTCCTGGGCAAGGGCCTTCCAGAGAACTTTTGCTCTCTAGTTATGTTTGGAATGAGGCACCCTGTGGGTGCTGGATGGTAGGTGTGGTATGTGTAGGAGGTTTGTAGGGGTATAAAAGTCTTATTTCTTAAGTGATTGATCTGTTTTTGTTTTCAGCTGGGTTGTCATGGGATAGTACAGGTGCAGATGTCATGGAGGTTACCAGTTTATCTGTGTTGCAGTCAGCTTTCTAGTAGCTACACAGAAAGAACCTAAACAAAAGTGGCTTGTGGAGTAATGGGTTTATTTGGCTTATGGACTAGAGGGGAGACTCCATCCTGGCAGAAAAATGATGGCATGGGCAGAGGGGTGGACATCACCTCTGCCACAGCACTGCAAACAATGGCAGGAAGGTGTGCCAAACAGTCGCAAAGGGGAAGCTATATTATAACCCCCATAATCCCATCCCTGACAACACAGCTCTAGGGAGGTTCTAATTCCAAACTGCCATCAGCTGGGGATTGAGCATTCAGAACACATTCATTTGTTTGTGGGGGACAACTGGATCAAACCATGACAGTCTGCTACTCTGGGTTGGTGGCTGATACTTGAGAAGTGTTTAGTTTGGACCAGCACAGAGTGGTTTCACAGGCTCTTAACAGTTTATACCCCTCTGCAATCTGGGGCACAGTTCCTCAACACACTGGCATCTCCAAAGCACAGACCCCAGACACACCCCTCTCTTCACTGGTCTGGAGCACACAGGCCCAAGAACACTGGTGCCCAAGTGTCAGGCCCTACACTTGCAGGTCACCTCACCAGGCTGAGGTGCACAGGTACCAGTCACCCTGGCACCCCTGAGCTCCTGTTCCAGATGTGACAAGTTTCTTACCAGTCTGGGGCACACAAACACCAAACCCACCTTGCCCCTTACCAATTCAGGATGCACAGGCCCCAAACACAGTGATAGCACTAGGCTCAAACTCACCAAGCACCTCTCCTGCCTGGAATGCCCTGTCCCTAGACATGCTCTATTCCTCACTATTCTTCACCGGTTTGGACCACCCAGGCCCAAGTACGTTGGCACCCTGGGTGCACAGGCACCATTCACACTGGTGACCCTAGAGCTCAGGTCCCAATCACACCAAGCTCCTCATCAGCCTGGAGCACACAGGACCCAAATCTTGCCCCTCAGCAACTCGGGGTGCATATGCCCCAAACTCACTGATAGCACTTGGGCCAAACTTGCCCTGCACCTTGCCCTCCTGGAGCACCTCATACCCAAACACCCTGACACTCCTAAAGTCCCAGCCCCCCCCCCCCTCACATACAGCACCACTCACTCAGCCTTTCTTAAGGGTGCCTTGTGAACCAAGGGATGGGGAGTGGCCAGAGGAGAGAGTCACAGGACTGGGACAGACCTTAGGAGAGAACCATGGGACTGAGAGAGGCCCCAGGAGAGAAACATGGACTGGGAGAGGCCCCCAGGAGAGAACCAGGAGACTGGCTCAAGGTAGTGAATTTCAGTAAATTTAGTCTGAATGTTCTTATAGTACAGTTTTTCCTATGGTAAATTAATGAATATAGTTAAGCTCACTTTCCTGCATTTTGAAAACTAAATTTCTTTTTGGTTTTCAACATGTATTCAACATAGTAACAACATACATTTTACATTATAAACATATAGCTTCTCTTGTGCTGTTTGCATTTTTATGGTGAAGGAAAACGTAAACTACTAAATAAATGAAATAATAATAAATTCTGGCCAGTACTAAATAAAGGGATAACAAAAGACTGATGTGGGGAATAATGTAATGAAATAAATTGGGGCCATTTTATGTCAATGGTTCCAGTACGCTGGTACTGTGGGGTAAGGAGGAGAGAGTATCTTAACGAGTGAGTACAAGACAGGGGTTAGTGAGCAGAGTGTCTATGGCTAGAATACAGCTTGTCTGATGACCCTGAAGCAGGAGGAAGTGAAGAAAAAAAGGTCAGTGTGGCCACACAGTGGTGAGCAGAAAGAATGCAGGCAAAACATGAGAACCAGACAAGTGGGCAAGGCCAGTGATGGATGCTCAACATTACATAGGGAAGTTGAGTTTCTTTCCAAGGAGAACAGTTTAACGAGAACTCTGATTTTATTTTGGAATACCATTTTCTGGCACTGTATAGGTAGTGATTTAGAGAATGGACAAGACTAGAGCTAGAAGTGTGGTTAGATTTGTCTAGGCAAGGTACTATAATGGAGAGAGGGAACAGAAGGGTGAACTTCAGGAGTAATGGGAAATGTGATGGATTAAAGATTAGTCTCTTGTGGTGTTGCCGCCAAGACTGCTGATGACTTGGAAACCTGGAAAAGAGAATTGATTATGTCTGTCAGCATCAGGTTTGAGCTTGAGTGAATGTTAGAGCCATGACAAAAGATTTGGAAAAAGGAAACCTTTATTTCTGCTTAATTATGTTCAGTACAGGAACCTGTGAGAAACTCGGGTGCAGAAGCCAAGTAGAGAGTTGATAAGCTGTTGAAACTCATGGGAGATTGTATTAAATAAAAATTTGGAAATAATCACTTCTAAATCCAGAGATGTCTGTGATCTCCTAAAACCATATGGACAGAGAAGATGGCTAAGGACAAAGTCCCACGACAATACATTTTTTTGGAAGTCCAATTAAAGATAATACAGGAGTCAAAAGATAACTAGATTGGGGCTAGCAGATAGGAGATTTTGGGAGGTGTAGGTTTAGAAGGAGTTGAGATAGGGTCTTACTTTATCCAAGGCTGACCTGGAACTCACTCTGTAGCCCAGGATGGTCTTGAACTCATGGAGGATGCTGAGTGCTGGGATTAAAGGCATGTACCTCCACACCTGGCTAGAGATAAGCTTTAAGAAGAGAGAGGAGTGAGCTTGGTAGTTTGCTCAGTGGTTACAGCACTTGTTTATAAAGTCTGTCACCCCAGGTGACAAATAAATAGACAAACTTATTTTGAAAAAAAGGAGATGGAAGACAGCTTTGTTCATTGTGTCAAGGAAGACTAGAACTCAAACGTATTCATTAGCTTCAGCAACATGGAGGTCATGAAAAAAGAAATTTTAGATTTGAATTTTTTCTTCATTAAATGATTAAAACTATTGGTATAACAACAATGAAGGGACAAAGAAACACTATAAACACTGAATAGAATATAAACATTCCAAAAGCAGCCAGAGATAATGGCATACTTCAGAGGCTTGAGAAATTCTGAATAGACTCTCTGCTCTCAGATACAAAATATCATAGTAAGCACAAGGTCAACTAAATAATCTTCACATGCATATTCATAACTATTTTATGCCCTTTTGTGGTGGATGCATTAGAACTTGGCAGAGCAGTACCTCATAGTGATTGGCCTGCTGTAAACACTTGTGAGAGAAATCATTAACATAGCCTTTTTACAGGTTTCTGAAATGGGAAAAATGTGCTTGTTTATTCTCCATCATCTGTTCATTTTTGCATTCATTCAAGTGGTACTTGAGGTATTGCACTCTATGAGGTATCGTGCTAAGCTTCATAGCAAATGTAGGAGCAAATGTCTCTCTGAACAGCAGAATAGTTCCCAAAGCTCGCTGGGGTCCATTTTAGAAGTTTACTTATGAATATATGAAGTTTTCCTATATACGTGTATACCTATGAATATATGAAGTTTACCTATATACATGTATACCTATGAATATATGAAGTTTACCTATGAATATGATTACCTCCTCATTTTAAATTGACTTTCACTTCACCTTGGTTCGTTTATAAAGACTGATTTTCTGAAATGGGCTCAATGAACTTTAATGTTCCAAACAAAATAGACTAGTGTTCTTTTGTGATACAGGAAAGTGATGCTACTTTGCAAGCAGAGTGCTGTAGTGAGTAAACTGTCCACTGGCACATCTTTATCTTTTAGTTCCTCCAGCCATCAGCACGCAGCCAAAGGAAGATGTCATTGTTGTGGATAAGCCCATCACACTCCCGTGTGAGGCAGATGGCCTCCCACTGCCTGACATTACATGGCAGAAAGATGGGTATGCAATTACAGAATCCGTCCGCCAACACATCCTGAACTCCGGCGCTCTGCACATAGCATTTGCGCAACCTGAAGACACTGGACGGTATACGTGCACGGCAGCCAACGCGGCGGGATCGAGCAGCATGAGCACCACGCTCACGGTCCATGGTAGGTTGTCTAATGGGAATTATTTCCAGCTGCTGCTTTACCATGGCAATGAGAAAAGACCACCAAGAGTAAATATGGCGGAAGCCAAAACCATGGAAAATCAGTAATCCAAAGCTTGTGTAGGGAGAAGCATGTAGGTGCACTTGGCCTTCAAATCAATCTGTGTTCTTTAGGCTGTGATTGCTGGTGTGTGCACACATCTGTGTGAGAAGTGCTGTTAGTCTTGCCAGGAAAATTAATGTGTGGACAGCAATGCCTTTGTGTTGTCACTGTTGGGATGTCTTGGCTTATACCTCCATTTGCATTTCTAGGCCTCTTCCTTCTGGTTCACTTCCTGAAGCTTTACGTCATTCTGGCTCAAAACTCATCACCATCTACATGACACATGAAGTTAGACTCCAATGGGATCTAAAGATCTAGTTTAGGACTGGAGAGATGGCTCAGCGGTTAAGGCACTTGCCTCCAGTGCCTAAGGCCCTGGGTTCAATTCCCCAGGACCCGCATAAGCCAGACCCACAAGGTGGTGGCCCTGGTACCCTCCCTCCCTCTCTCTCTCTCTCTCTCTCTCTCTCTCTCTCTCTCTGTATCTCTCTGCTTGAAAATGAATAAATAAAATATTTTCTTAGAAAATTAAAATAAAGATCTACTTTACAGTAGCAAAATATTTATCTGTATAATTTTATAACAAAAAATAAGATAGCTCACAAAATATCTAAAATCCAGTATTGAAATATATTAGTTTTTATTTCACATTTTAAGAATAAAGGCAGAATCTCTATTAATGACAATGGCAGGAAATAATTGCAATTTAAACTATTTCCAACTTCTATTTTCAGCAGTAACTGTGTTTTAATATGTAGTCTTTGCACGGGACGAGGTGGCCGAGTGGTTAAGGCGATGGACTGCTAATATGTAGTCTTTGCTTAACTTTTTCAAAAGTTTTATTTTTCAAATGTATTTGAATTTACTATAACTTTGGAGTTATAATGCTAGTTGTCAGTAGGATCATTTTAATGGAATAGATAATTCAGCCAAAATTAAAACTCAACATTTATGAGTTTTCAAATAACCTTCCTGCTTTCAATTAATATATTTAACTAATACATTAGCTCGTTGCTTTCAATTAAATAATGCTGTTTAATTTCAAGTATTTGTAGAAACTTTACCAAAAATGCCCATATACCAAACAACAAAGACCGTGATACAACAAAGGAAGAAATGTGTAAGAAACTTTGAAAGACAAACCCAACCCTAGGCAGCTTCAAAAAATTCTCTTAGAGCTAACAAATAGATCAAATATACATTTTCATTTTCAAATTGTTTATAAAATATTAATATGAGATCTATATACTAGAAGTTACAATGCGTGACCAAAGCTCATGTCACCTACAAAGTAAAATCTTAGCCTTAAAAATTATGTTTTTATTTCAAAAGGAATCACTAAGGTAAATGTATAAAAGCTAGATGTGGCGGTGGCTGGACAATAACTCAAGACTTGGATACAAGGCACTGGGATTAAGAATTTCAGGGAGGGAGGGAGGGAAGAAGAAAGGAAGGAAGGAAGCTAATAATTAAATAATATGTAATATCTGGTTTAAAGAAATAAAAATAAAAAGATGTAAGAATCTCTCCAAAAATGTAAGACAGAGGCTGAGGAGATGGTGCACTGTTAAAAGAGCTTGTTTCCAAAGCCTGTCAGCCAGCATTAATTCCCCAATAACCATGGAAAGCCAGATACACAAAGTGAACCATGCATCTGGAGCTTGTTTGCAGTGGCAAGAGGCCCTGAGTCCATATTCTCTCTCCATTTACCTCCCTCGCTTTCCCTCTTTCTCCTTGCAAATAAATAAAAATAAAAATGTAAAAGATATACCTATAGTATGCTCGTAAGGATTTTATAGTTTTGAACCTAATATGGTTTATCCTCCTGCTAATGCCATTGAGAAAGTAGTGAGTGTCGCCTGGCAAGAGGGGCCATGAGTAGTAGGGGAGATAGTCTAAATCTGTGAATAATTAGATCAGCCTGACAACCCCTGGTTCCAACCACTGGTTCCTTCCCTCACTGAGCTGTTGACCAAAGCGACTCATGAGATTCTAACAATAAGACAGAATTCTGTCAAAGCTCTTGAGTGCCCTCCCCAGGCCTGAGGCAAAACCCCTGTTACTGAAGAAACCGCAGACTGCCATCGATCAGCATCGAGAAACCCTTCAACGTCCGGAATGGTATCCAGCCCCCAGAAGGCAGTCAGTGTAGTGCTAGGCACTGCACAGGCTGCCAGGGGAAACTGATCAACGACAGCTGGAGTAAACAGACAACTGACACGAAACACAATCTGTGGCCATGAGTAGGCTGACCACAC
>PVHP010012571.1:0-22161 GCA_004024765.1 Zapus hudsonius
CCAAGCACCTTCTCTGACCCAGGGAACTGTAAGTGAGGGTGGTTACCGTGACTTCTTTGACATGGGCATTTTGTCACAGTGATGAGAAAAGAAATGAATACAGTCCTTGGGTCAAGAAGATAGAACACCCACTGTGGGATGTGCCTGGCTGTGATTGGCCCATTACATGCTGACGTCACAAGGGGCATTGTGAGGGATGAAGGCCCAGTCTATATAAAGCAGTGGCCAGGCTGATTTTTGTCCTTTAGTGCAGAGAAGTGGTTGGTGGCTAGGAGGGCACTTGGACTCTGACTGGAGAGAAGGTAGAACACTGAAGGAGGAATTGGGTATCGGAGACATAGTAAGTTGATCCCCCGGTTTGGTGGTTTCTGCTTAGTTGTTTGGTTACTGGTCTTCATTTTTCTGAAATATTTATCAATTGATTGGTTTCAGTTTAAGGTTTGGTTTGGCTATTTTTTATTTTTCCTCATTAAATATCCCCTATTTTTTTTTTACTATTCCTTTGTCATTTTATACTTTGATTTATTCCTTTTACCCATTTATAAATTGTTAGAATATGCTGACTGTACAAACTAATGACTCTCACTCGGACGTTTCCACAGCACATAAAGAGCTTTGGTCCTGGTCCCCTGCACCTCCTTCCCTCCTTTCTTTCCCCTCCATGTCCAGAACAGTTCCCTCTTTCCCCTGAGAAGCCCCCACTGCCGGTTCTCCAGTCTGTTTCTTCCCCTCTTCTCTGCTCACCCCGCCTGTCTTGGGCAGCTTGTTCCAGCTTTTGCTTCTGCCTCCCCCGAGCCTGGTGTGGCTGATCTCCATTGAGGGAACTCTATGGACACAGCGTAGTGTTTAGACAGGCAGAGTTCATACAGACTAATATGGAGTCCTAACAAGGTGACAGAGGGATCCTCAGGGGGGAAATACTCTCAAGGGGAGAGTGGGCAGTGGAGAGAGCATAGGGAGGCTCTGTTCAGAAACAATTTCCTGCCAGAGTCGTCCAGCTCGGGACAGGCAGGGCCATTCTAGGCTGCTGGGGATTTTTGTTCCTTTTGAATACACCAACCCACCGTCTTGGGTCCTGGGTTTCCTGACTAGAAATCTGATGAAGGGCTTACTGGGGAGATTAACAAAGCTCTCTCCTCCTGGGCTGGACTTTTGTTACAGCATCACGGTGTTAGTCAGGGGCTACCATCCACTCAACACCAACTCGTCTGAGGTCACAGGAAAAGGAATTGAATCTTTAGAGTGTGGACATGAAGAATCCTGTGAGAGGCAAACCTTATTAGGTTGGGGCCAAGAGAAAAGGCCATTGCAATGTCCTATGCATTCCTTTTCTAACTAGTCTACCTCAGTGTCCATAGTCCAGAGAGGAAGTGTGAAGCTTCTGGAACCTCTCATCACCATGCCACCATTCCTGTGGCTTTGACTGTCATGAAGGTGGGAAGTGTTAGGGTTTGGATGTGAAATGTACCTCCCTGACTCATGCTTTGACCAAAAGTGACTGCTTTCTCTCCAGCAAATGTCACTGATTTGGTGTTAAGCTACCACTGGGAAGCCTAGCTGGGGGAGGGGGTCACTGTGGGGTGTCAGGCTCTCCACTGTGGGGTAACTTGCTTCCTCACTCCCTGCTGTTTCAGCTGGGAGCTGTCTTCCACCATACCTCCTCCGGGTCCTCCAAGCAAGAGCCAAAAGAAACCCTTTGCTCTTTTCATGTATTTTGTCCCAAGGGAAAGAAAAAAAAAAGTGAGAAAGTCCGCTGGGGGCTGGACCCAGTCAAGGCTCCTACAGTTCTTGCTGTGACCTCATAATCTCAGGATTCTTGTCCTGGGGCTGGAGAGATGTCTCAGTGGTTAAGGCCACTTGCTTACAAAGTGTGCCAGGCCAGGTTCAGTTACCCAGCACCCACATAAAGACAGACACAAAGAGTGTCAGAAACATTTGGGGTTTGCATGCAGTGGTACCACTCCCACCCACAGTCTTCAGCTCATAAATTAACACTTGCCCACAGCAAGCACTGGGTGGAGCTGGGGTTCCCCCCTCCACAGGGAGAAGCTGGAGGTTGGGATCAGAGGTTGTAGACCCAGTGGGGAGCTGATTCACCTGGGCAGAGTTGCTCTGCTTCTAACTTGAAGTGGGTTTGGTTTTGATCATCCAGCCTTCATTTGTCTTTGTTTTTTACTTTTGCTTTGTGCATTGATTTGTGCTGATTTTTTCATTTTCTTTAGTGACTGACATTTTTTAAAGCTCTTCATCCATTTGACCACTTTTTGCTTTATTTTTTTTCTTATGTGAATTTGTTAGCATAAATGAACGGGCTAAAGGTAGATTTCATGCTGACATTTACTGCATACATGTACTTTTGTAGTGATCACTTGCTTTCTTATAGGTCCCGCCCCTTCCAAGTTCCTAATCGTCCTGTTTCATTCAGTTTTCTAACTCCTCTCCCCTCCCCCATCACGTCTCTTATGGGATAAAACATGTAGGGCTTGTCCTTGAGGAAAAGGATGGATTGCCACATGTAACATAATCTCCAAGTGCATCTGTGTTCCAGAACAGGACAGATTTCATTCTTCATGGTGGAGTGATTCTTGCTTCAGTTCTGTTCATAAGCCGTCCTGTCTATTATTGATGTGTGGCAGTTATTGTTGATTTCCTGGGGAACCTCTCGGATTATGGAGTGCAGCCTTTCTTCAGTGTGGTTGGATGTGGCAGTTGTGAGGCATTCTCACATCTGTTCATCAAGGAACTTGGCCACTCATTTTCTCTTTTTACCTTGTGTTATAATTTTGTCATCAGAATGATACATGCCTTGGAACATGGTGTGGAAAGTGTTTCTTCTCTTTCTACTTTATGGACAAGTTACAGACTCTGGCCTTGGTTCTTCTGTGAAGTTCTGGTAGGATCCACCTGCAATTACTTTGGGTGCTTGCCTTATCTTTGCTGGGAGAGTTTTTCATTATTCAATGTTGTTTCTTCTTGGTTTGGTGTTGGTCATATGGTCTGAAATGGATTCCTTTCTTCACGATTCTTCAATTCACTGAAGTGGGGCTTTTTTTCAAAATGTTTTCCAATAATCCTCTGAATTTCTGTGAATCTTTTTAATACCACCTGCTTTTGTGTCTAATGATATTAGTGAGTGTATTCTCTTGGCTAGTTTGGTAAGGGTCATCAATTCAGTTGGACCAGGTGTAGAATGCCTGGGTCACTTATAAGTCATGCTGATAGAAAGACTACACCATCTGCATGGCAGATGTTTCACAATATCCAGAGTCCAGACCACGTGTGTGTTTTGATGGAACAAGATGTGGGAGGGGATCTTCAAAGATGATTGTGGAGCCAGGCAGGTTAAGGGAGGTACAAGCCCAGGACATCTTTGCACAAGTGCTGAGTGTACTTCATTACTGCCCTGGACAAGTCACCAACGTCCTGTCAATAGCACAACTCAAATTCAAGTAATGCCACTTTGGACAGACCATGAGTGTTACCAAGAACCATTACCTACAGGGCAGCAAAAAGAGCACCCCTCCCAGCCTGTGCTGCCCTCCCAGCCCAGCGTCCCCACAGGTACCTGAGGCTGCTGGCTCCATGAGCTGCAGTTCAGAGGAGAGCGAGTGCAGCTGCACATCAGAGCTGGCCTCCTCCAGCAGCATGAGCTTCCTTACCATAGCTGCCCAGGAAAATGAAAACAGCTCAGTCTCCAGGGATATGCCCCCTGAAGGCACCTAGGGGGAGACCAGCTCCTCCACACACAGCCCCTGCCCCCAGAGCTCAAGAATAATTGGGAACTATGTAAGGAACTTGTTCTGCATTTTCCCAGTTCAAAGCAGAAGCCCCACACTCCATGGGGAAGATGTTCCAATGGATGCAGAGGACTGCAGAGTGCAGGAGAAAAACAGGTGGTGTGTACAAGATTAACTCTTGCACTTAATTTCATATGTGCTTAATTTTCTCAAATTGTTCCCATCCATGGTGTGTGTGTATGTATCACCCCAGAAGGAACAATTCCTCAGGCTGCCCTCATGTAGAAGGTGAGAATATTGACCTAAAAGCAGAAAGCAGATTGGCTCCCTCAGGGAGGGAGGAGGACAGGTGAATCAAGGGAGCTAAGGTGATAGGTTGTAGGAATCAGGTGTGGGCTGTGGCATTAAAGGGACAGCATCATAAAGAATGAGTCCTGTGTACTTTGGTCACTGAGTCCTTTTCATGTGTTTGTGCTTTCCAGTGGAGCTGCTCGTGGATCCAGGCAGATATGCAGACCAAGGAGCCAGGTTCGAAGTGCCAAGGGACAGTGTGCTCCCACACATGGCACAGAAGTTTCCAGCAAGTTCAGGTGGAAGTTTATGCAGGTATACTGGGAGTAAAAGGAAAATGTGGTGAGGTGCTAACAGTCCACACAACCCTCCGTGAATGTGAGCTTTGAGAATAAAGTGACTTGGCCAAGAGAAACCTGTCTGCCCTCTGCTGGGGGAACATCAGGAGATTGTTCTGGAACAGGGCAGTCCTGAGTCCTAGCCATACTGCTTTCAGAACCAGTGGATGTTTTATATGAGGGGAGATATCTTTCTCCAGTCAAACAAGGATTAGACTAGTTTTAGTTACTCATGATAAAATTATAAATTTTATTTCAATAAACTTTTTGTTTTAAGTTGTTTCTATTTATGTATGCAGTTTCTCTCCTCCTCTGTGTGTGTCTGTGTGTCTGAGCATTTCAGTCTCTTGTCTCTGCAAACCAATTCCAGACTGTTGTCACTCTCTGTGTCCATTTTATGTGGGTTTGGTTGGGAATTGAATTAATGTCAGCAGACTTTGCCAGGAAGAACTTTTATTCATTGAGTCACCTTATTAGAAAGCAGAGAGTGAAAGAGAAAGAGAGAGAGAGAGAGAGAGAGAGAGAGAGAGAGAGAAAGAGAGAGAGAGATTGAGAATAGGCACACCAGGGCCCCCCTGCCACTGAAAACGAACTCCAGATGCATGTGCCACTTTGTGCATCTGGATTTGTGTTGGTAATGGGGATTTAAACCTTGGCTATCAGGCTTGTAAGCACGTGCCTTAACCACTAAGCAATCTCTCCAGCCCCAACAATGCCTTTTATAGGCAGTTCAACAAGTGGAATTAGGAAGATGACTCAATGGATAAAGCACTTTCCGTGCAACTTTGAGTACTTGAATTGGATCCCCAGACTTCATGTGTAAGCCCAATGCTGTGGTGGCCTTTTGTAACCCTAGTGCCTCTATTGGGAGAAGAGAGACAGGAACAGGAGAATTTCTCAGAAGTTGAAAAGTGGAGAGGTTAACAAGAAGGCGACCTCTTTTCTCAAATGAGATGGAAGAGGGAAGACGAGGACTGACCTGAATGTTGCCCTCTGTTGTAGTCAGCTTCTCATTGCTACATGGAAAAGAAACCAACCAAAAGCAGCTTGTGGAAAGAAAGGGTTTATTTTGGTGTACAGACTCGAGAGGAAGCTCCATTGTGGCAGGGAAAATGATGGCATGAGCAGAGTGTGGACATCACCTCTGCCAAAGCACTGCAAATAGCAGTAGGAAGGTGTGCCAAAATCTGGCAAAGGGTAGCTGCTATAACCCTGCCTTCAACAACACACTTCCAACAAGGTTCCAATTCCAATATTGTCATCAGCTGGGGATCAAACATTCAGAACACATTAAGTTTATGGGGGACACCTGATTCAAACTATCAGAATTTGCTCCTGGCCCCTCATAAACTGATAAAAATACATGATGCAAAATGCAATGCATTCAGTCCAACTTTAAAAATCCCCACAGTTTTTATCCATCCCAATGATATTAAAACACCCCCATAATCCAACGTTTTTCAACTGAGCCTTAATACAAAAAATAATAATAATGGCACAAAACAAATTCACACTGCAAATGATAGCACTGAGTATAGCAAAGACAGACTAAATCAATACAAGATTTAAAACAGAGCACCATCAAACTCTATAGCTCCAAGTCTGATAATTAACCATTGAACTAACCCCTGAAGAATCTCTGGAGTTCCAATTCCACACCTCCAGTTAGGATACTCACAGTCCCTGGAAAACTCCATCTGGAAGCAGCAACTCTCCTTGGCAGCCATCCCATAGTCTTGGCATCTCCACTGGGTCTCCACTGCAACCCACCGTTCAGCCCATTGGCTCCATCAGGCTTCCACACAGGTAAACCTATATAGCTGCTTCACACTGGCCCATGGCCATTTCCACAAAACAAAACCATGTTGCAAATCCAATGACCCTGTTTCCTGCATTTGTTCTCCATACTACAAAGTGGTCTTCCAACTTGTTAATCCAAGGGTAACAAAGCCAACTTTTAAGAGCAGGAAAACTTCAACATTAAGGCCCCCTCAAAAGAGTATGCATTCTTCCTGCTGTCCTAATGCAGATCACCTGGCCCAGTCTCAATGGTTGTAATCTCTCAAACAATTAGAGCTTAACAGGTAGCAGTTTTGGCCCAAAGGTATCATTTCTTTCTGTGCCATCTCTGGCTACTCACACCAGTCCATTTCTATGCAAAGCAACCCTGTACAAGTTCTCAGGACACAGACAGAATGCAGCAAGCCTCTCATACAAACTGCTTCTGGCACAGTTTCAACCAAGTGTTTTCTCACTCTCTTAAGCCCAACCTCCCAGTACATAGTTCTTACTGCATTCAGATCTTTCAACTATCACCAGAATAATTCATCAAGCTGTATTTACAGCATTTCAAGGTATCTCTTAGGCTAAGATTTCAAATCCATCTAAATTTCTCTTGCAAATCTGTTCCAAAATGCCAAAGCTATAGAATCAGGGTTCTAGCATCCTCAGCAAATGGTGTAGGACAACTTGGATAAATACATATAAAAAAATGAAACTAGACCCACTCCTCTCACAAAAATCAACACCAAATGGATCAAAGACCTCAACATAAGACCTAAAGCTATGTAAACCCCAGCAGAAAAAAAGGGGGAATTCTCCATGAGATAGGAGTAGGGAAAAACTTCCTGAACAAACCTCCAGTAGACCTGGTAGTACAACAATCATTTAACCAATGATATCTCATCAAGTTTACAAGCTTCTGTACAGACAAACATACTATACTCAGAGCCAACAGACCACCAACAGACTGGGAGATGTTCTTTGCCAGTTATAACACAGACAGAGGTCAAATATCTAGAATTTACAAAGAACTCAAAAAAATAAATAATGAAAAATCAAACAGCCCTCACACAAAATGGGGCATTGATCTCAACAGGGATTTCACAGAGAAGGAAACACAAATGGCCAATTCTCATTTAAGAAAATGCTCATCATCCCTAGTCATCAGGGAAATGCAAATCAAAACAGCAATGAGATTCCACCTTACTCCAGTCAGAATGGCGATCATTAAAAAATCCACCAACAATAGATGCTGGTGAGGATGTGGGGGGAAAGGAATCTTCATTTATTGCTGGTGAGATTGCAAACTTGTACAACCAATATGGAAAGCAGTGTGGAGACTCCTAAATAGGATGGATATAGAGCTACCAATCGACCCAGCTACCCCTCTACTGGACATCTACCTTCAAGATTTCATGCCTTAGCACAGAGACATTTGCTCAACCATCTTTATAGTGGCTCAGTTCATAATAGCTAAGAGTTGGAAACAACCCAAATGCCCATCTGGATGAATGGATATCAAAGTTGTGATACATATACACTATGGAATTCTACGCAGCTGAAAGAAAAATGACCTTATGAAATTTAAAGAAAAGTGGATGGACTTGGAAAATTTCATACTCAGTGAAATACTCATACACAGGAACAGATAGCTAATCACTATATATTCTCCCTCATATGCAGTTCCTAACCAGGTTAAGCCTGAACAGTAAGAAAAACTGACAGGTGAATTGGGATATTGACAAAGGGGATGGAAGGAACTGAGGGGGAGTGGGGAAGGGATGGGAGGGTGGGAAGGAATTATACACTAATCTAAACAATGAACTGATACCAAAAAATCCTTATTTTTATATAGTAAACTCTCAAAGCCATGGATGGACCTTGTCTGGTAAGAGGGGCCCTGAGTAGGGTAGGAGGAAGTCTAACCCCAAGACAAATTGTCCTGGCCTGTAACTCCCTGTCCCAGTCGTTGGTTATGTCCCACATTGAGCTGTTGATCAAAGAGACACATGAGGTCCCCAAAACAAGACAGGCTTATGTCAAAGCTCTTGAATACCTGCACCAGGCAAAAGATAAGGCCCTATTGTTGAACATACCACAGACTGTCATCATACAAACTCCAAGAGACCCTGCTTGATCCAGAATGTAACCCACCCCCTGGATGGTAGCATGTGTGGTGCTGGAAGTCATTACAGGAGTTGTCAGGGGAAATTGGCCAATGATATTTGGAGAAAGCAGAGGTCATTGATATACAACACTGACTGATGTAATGAGACTAAGAGATCTGCTCAGTGGCAAGGAACCCTTAATTGGAACTGAGATCCATGGTAAAATATTATGGGGACAAAAAACATAGACTCCATGGGGAAACCCCCACTAACCAGAGATCTACAGAGAGGCTACCCCCAGTAGAATCTCACTAAATTAATGTTTGTGTCATTCAACCTATACTGATTACACTCCCTATTATACATTTTGTTTGTATGTTTCAGAAGGCAGTGAGAACTGTGGACAACCCAATTCCACCAACAGGACCTGAGATTACACCTGACACCCAGACAGGAGATGGACTACCCCTATCTTATGATATAAAGCCCAGATGAAACCTTTGAGGTAGTGGCAAGATGAGCAAGAGACTACCTCCACAGCAAGTCAGATGACCTGTGAAAGGATAATGAAGACAGACATTCGGGATACCCAACATAATCCAAAGCAGAAATCCAGAGACTCTTAAATCTTCAACAGTAAAGCAGACTTAAAACTCACACACCATGGCTCAGTGGAAGAGGGGGCGGAAAGATTGTAAGAGCCATGGTGGGGGAGAATATCCAGAGTCATTGCTCTCCTCAGCAACAGCACACAGAGAAAACAGCACACAAAGAAAATGAAAAAAAAAAAAAAACTGGCTACCTCTTGTACAATCCATAACCCTCTATTCCATGGTCAGATCCAGCAATCCCAAGGAGGAGGGCCCTCAGAGGGTTGGGAATAAGGAGGAAGGAAATGGAAGTACCATCACAAGACTTGCTCATTATTGCTAATTATTGACAATAAATATGTTAAAAAATAGAAATGTTGAGTTTGATGTATCTGTGGACAAATGTGATGCAGATTTATAATACAAGAAAAGAACCCATGAGAGAACCTCAGACTACAGAGAGGACAACCAAATATTAGATTAAATCACCATTCTGAAAACCAGCCCTCGGAGGACACCGACAAGAAATGGACTTAGACCTGGAAGCGTTCCCCAGTTTCACCTGCCTGTGTTCAGTCTACAAAACCTCTCCTGGAGGCAGCCCCTGTCATATCTGGCACTGGTTTAAAACTACTATGGTCCTCTAGCTGGTCAAACACGATTTTCTTCTATTTTTGTCTAGCGTGTCCCTGTACCTGAGATCCTTTGTGTACTTTCATGATTGTTTTCAATTTTGTTGGCATCTACAACTACAAAAAGTGGTTTTCTTCTCATTTACACAATAACAGAGTTCCAAGATTTCTGGCTTTTTTTCCAATAAATCTAATGATCTTAATCTGGAAATAAGGCAAATCTCTACTAGTTCCTCTGTCCACCTAAAATATACTTAGAGAAAACACACACTCGATATGCACATTATATCACAAGGGATCAAAGAAATTTAGGAAGAGGCAGGCATTCAACTCCTGGTTCCTTTTTGAGAGAAGTGGTGTGAATTCTGAAGTCATGTTCAACAGATGAGGGAATATATGAAGCAACAGTGAGCAGATGATAGCAGGTGGCTCTGAAGACCCACAGACAGATATCAAGATGGAGAGTTTATTGAAGTAACCATTGGCAAGGCTGAGGTGACAAACGTTCAAGGACTGCACAACAAATTGATCTTATCTGGTCTATGGAGCATTAAAAATTACTTATGTTAAATTAGATGTTACATATAGTAATTCTTTACGAGTGGATATTTTGTATTTTTAGATAATATTATTTGCAAGCAGAGATAGCCAGAGAGGGGGGAGAAAGAGAGAGAGAGATTGAGAGAGAATGGGCACACCATGGCCTCTAGCCACTGCAAATGAACTCCTGATGCACGCACCACTCTGTGCAAGATGGCTTTACGTGAGTACTGGGAAATTGAACTTGGTTCATTAGGCTTTACAAGCAAGAGTTTAAACCACTGAGGAATTTCTCCAGACCCAACATTTTGCATTTTAAGAAATGCATATTTCTATTTTACTCTTTTTTATTGTTGTTTTGAAACAAGTTCCTCATTGGACTAGAACTTATAATGTAGATAGACTACACAGGCCTTGAACTCATTGTTGATTCTCCTGTTTTTGTCTCCCAAATTCTGTAATTATAGGTACTTGACATGAAATCCAGCACTTGGGAGGCTAGCCTAGGCTACAGAGAAAGACTCATCTGAAAAATCCAAAACAACACTGAGGAGATTGCTCAGTGGTTAAAGGCTCTTGACAGGGTTCAATTCCCCAGTGCACACAATAAAGTGCTGCATGTGTCTGGTGTTTGTTTGCAGAGGCAAGTTGCCCTGGTGTATCTATATTCTATCTTTGTCACTCACCTAAATAAATGAAACTGTTAAAAGATTTGAAATGGCCAAAACAAAGTGGAAAGCCTGGTGTATAGGTGCAAGGAAATTTATCCAAGATGTGTTGTAAGAGAAAAGAGCATGTTTCCCAGAAGTACAAGAGTCTAAGTTGTTTATTTAAGGTGAAAAGGAGATGTATGCATGTACACAAAGTACCAAGAAGAATCCATGATCAATCTCGAGGAAAATAAGAGCTATAAAATGCATATGAATGGTCCTCACACATAGTGACTCTTCACTGAATGCTCATATCATGTGTAGTAATGCTAAATATAACTGGGAAGTGATTTTTAAAATTATGTTAAAAATCATTCCAGGTCTTTAAAATTAGCAAGTATATATCATTCTTGGGGCGGGGGGGTTGCAGAAAGGGAAGGAGGAAATATGGAATCCTCCCTGATCACCTGCATTTCTGTCACTGAGGCCATGAGCCTGTTCCCACCAGGGGACCTTAGGGAGAGGAGCATCTTAATATGAGAAATCTCAGACACTGCAAACGAATCCCTAACCAGATTTATGTGGGTGTCTAGGGGAACTGAACCTAGGCTTTGTAAACAAGTGCCTTTAACACCTGAACCATCTCTTCAACCCCAATGTTCTTTAAATTAAAAAAAATTAAACATTTTTTTCAATAAGGATGTAAGTAATGTACTGTAAAAAGAAGCAACAATCTAAAATCATGCTAAGGCATAATAATAGGAGCTTAAGAAAAGTGTACAATATGAACAATTCTTCCTGGGATAAAAACTCTCAAAATAAAGAAAAAGTCCCACTCTCAGACATGTTTGTGGAATAGCGTTTGTTTAACCCTTAAAGAGAACAGACCCATTCCCTGACTTGTCTTTGAAGAAAAGAAATCTTACATATACAAGCTTTATTTTCTCTAAATGACTGGGAAGTCCAAATATGGGAACGTTTCACTGAATGCTTTCAATTCAAAAGAAATAAAAATTATATTGTCTAATAAAACTAGGAAATTTAATAATTCATACTCCAGTAGTTTCCTTATAAATTTGAATGAGAAAAATATTGGTAAATTAAGTTTTGTTGAAACTTGATTCTTTATGAGTGTATATACTTTCTCTTTGTGCATGATCACTACAGAAAATAAGGAGAGAAATATATGATGACATATTTTAATTAAACCAAGATCAGGATTTATAGCAAAGACAAAGTAGACATTTTATGACTGTGATTTTCTTAATTTCTTATAGTTATTTTCATATAAAAGCAACAATAAATACTTCTAGTAGGGTGTAGGTAGGATCTTGACTGATAGCACAGAAAAGAATTTCGCAGTGAGTCAGTATGAAGTCAGTATGAGGTAAGGTTGGTGTTTATAAAGTGCACACTCACAGAGTGAAAGACATGCTCTAAGTGTCTTAAACAGTAGCTTACATATGTGATTTTATGGATTTGAAGCTACATTGTTCTAAGGATACACTTCATAATTAAGTTTATGGATTAAGTTTAAAGTGTAATGAAAAGGAATTAAATAAAAAATAGAATCTAAGGAAAATAATGAGCTTGTTCATTTCTTTCTCCTTTATTTTATGAGTTGTATGGTGACTTATGAGGTGCAATGCATGGATAATAGATGAGAAAGTGCTGGTCAGGTTAAAAAAATCACAGGTCACAAAGGTTTAAGTCACGTGTTTTGATCTTAATATGGTTTATTATCTGTTTCCATATTCTTTCTCAGGAAATGGAGTATAATTCTTTGCAGGTGACCTTGCCATGATTTCCTCATTTGTGTCTGAACTCTTAGCTCTTTGGCCAGTGATAAATTTTAACCAGATCCAGGTGAAGCAAAGGACTCTGCTCTCTAATTGTCCTTATATATAATTTTCTTCTTCTGTCCTGCCTCAGTATCACTGAACACAGGCCTAGGAGATATCTCAATCGGTAGAGTGTTTGTCTCTCTACCATATCCAGGGCCCACCTAAGTGCTGGGTACAGTGGCACATGCCTGTAATCCCAGCACCTAGGAGGCAGGGAGGCAGATCCCTGGAGCTCTCACCAGTCTATCCTAATTGGTGATCTTCAGGCCAACTAGAGACCTTGTCTCAAGAAGAGGTGGACCACATACCTGAGAACGACACTGGAGGTTTACCTCAGACCTCCAAATGCACGTATGCCCATGTGCACGCATACCTGCGCACATGTGTACCTACACACATACGCCCAAACATACATGCATACCACACACATCCATGTGCAAGACAAACAAAATATTACTGCACCAGCCCCATTCCTGTTCGTTTCAACCTTGCTTTAAGTGAGCTTTCTAAACTCACCTGCAGTTTCCTTTACCTTCCTATTACCAGGGTACGGTCCATTTAGCATGGTGTTCCAGGTGCTTTGTTACCTTGTCACCTTTTGGTTCCTTTTTTTCCCTCTCCCAATTCTCTGGCATCTGTGGTCCAGCTATACTGAGAATCTCTGCATCCCTGGCTCTGTGTATCCCTTACCTCTCGACACTTATTCATGCTTGTGCCCTACATCTGAAGTGGCTTTCACTATTTTCTGGAGATAAGCTATTGCTATGTAGTCCAGGATGGTCATAAATACTTAATCCTTCTGCCTCAAACTCCTGAGTATTGGGATTATAGGTATACACTACTACATGTGGCTAAAATGCCTTTGTCATTCAGTACATCTGTCTGAACATTACTGAGCATTCAGGTACCACCTTCCCCAAGGATGATTTCTCTGCCTTCTAACTTTACTAGGCTACCTATTCCCCAAATGCTTCACTTTCCCAAGCTTCGATCTAACAGGAGTGATCAGTACCATTCTGACATTGTTTGCCCACCAACCTATCTCTTCTCGCCCTCTCCCACTATGAGCACTGTTTGGGCAAGGTCAGAGGTACATTCTGCATAAAGCTGAGGTTGCTGGAGTCTCAGTTTTCTTCATTTCCTCAATCTGTACCAAAACCCTAACCTGCAATCCCAACTATATCCTTGTTCAACAAGAACACTGTCCCCACAAATGAAGTAATTTAAGCATGGTTGGCTAAAGCTGCACCTCTTTCCATGGGAATTCCCTTTTGTGTCACTTCTCTGTGTATCTAGCACTGGAGAGGCTGTGTAGTGCATTACTCAAGTTTAATGACGTACTTTAACAAAACCACTGTAGAAGACTTACCTTATCCTGGGCTGACTCCCAGCAGTGTGTATAAGGACAGGCCCAGAGACAGCACTACAGAGTGAGCATGCCCTGCAGGACCTGGAGACGGAGTGCAGAGCTCAACTGCACGGAGCAGAAACTGGTCTGTATGATATTTTTAAAACTGCTGGAAACAAAATCAAAATGAAAGACCCCAGTGCTCAGCTACACACAGATAAAAATGCTTCTCTTCTCAGGAATATTTTTAATAATATTGTTATACAATTATAAAGTTGGCATGCATTTGAAAAATCTTAAGAGAATGCCACAAAAAAGTTATACCATAATTGTGCTACAGGGCAGAAACCTTGAACAGTGGTGCAAACCAAGAATGTGTGTGTATCTGGAAAATAACATGCTTCACCATCCCTACAGGTCAGATCGACCTTAGGATGTCTGACACAATTTCCTCCCACAATGTATAAGATGCTTTCACATTGCTGTGATCAAAGTCTCTGAGAAACATCTTAAGGGAGGAAAGGTTTATTTGGCTCATGGTTTCAGATGGTCCTCAGTCCATCATGACAGGAAATGCTGGCTATTTCAGCTCATGGCAGCAGAAACGGGTAACAGATGCTGTTCGCATTACACTACAGTGAACCAGGAAGCAGAAAGCAAGGCCTGACTATTACCATTAAAGGCCTACCTCCAATGACTTACTTCCTCCAGCCAGACCCCACGTTCTCAAGGTTCCCCAGCTTCCTAAAATAGCACCTCCAGTTGTAGAATCTGCATGTAAAACATGAGTCTGTGGGGAAATTTTCAAATTCAATCCATAACACCAAGGCTGGAAGTTGTAGACAAAACAGCATGCAGCATTATTGCTGGTGCAGGAAGGTGACATAAAGAAAGCCAGGTGGCAAGAAACCTACACTGTCAATATACTTCAAGTAAGCCAGTTGATCTCTCAAAACTGTGGTTAAAATCAAAGTATTAGTCTGAAAAACATATTATTTTTATATGTCTTAACTTCAGATCAAGTCTGTATTTTTTCACAATGGTCATTCCAAAAGTGTAAAAATGTGGTATCATAGTGGATGCCAAAAATCCTGGCAGAGAGAAAGGGGGGAGGGAGAGGGAGAGAAAGCAGAGGCTTCAAAAGGTCAAATCTCTTACAACATACAGACGAGGGAGCTGAGGCTCTAGATGAAGGTTCAGAAAGGATCATGATAGTCAAACAGTACAGGTAATGAAATGACAGAAGATATGAAAAAACAAAAAAGTCAAATGAGAATCTAAACACTACCAAACAAGACACAAAGAGCAGAAACGAGAGAACACAGAATCCCTAGGCAGGGTTTAGAGGTTTTTCCAAACTCTGAAATAATCCTCACATTTACATGGCATAATTGTAAAGATATGAGAGGAAGGAAGAAACTTTTCCTAACTAACAGTAATATAAAATAATTCATAGAGCTCACAAAAGACCCATCATCTTTCTGTCCTCCTTAGAAAATAATGGTACTAAAACCCTGTCACATGAAAAGATAATCAAAGAAAATATAATCGAAACATGACAGTAAACTGTATCATAGTGTTGTTAAGAGCATGATTCTTGTTCTAATTTGTTAGCTTTTAAGAACATACAATGTCATATAATTTATTTTTGATTCAAAATAAATATTTACTTTTATCGATATTCATATTGTACTATTTTCAGTAAAAAGACACAAATTATCCAGATCCATTCCTGGCTATGGAAGAATTCAATTCTGCATGTTCTATCACATGCCAGCACTATGCCTGGCACAGTGGTCCAGCTCAGTGAAGGAATGAGGAGCGAGCAGGGAGCCAACTATTTTATTATTGCTCCTCTGCTGTGCCTCCCTCGGTGACTCCATGTTTATTTCTCTGTAATGGGGAATCCTTTCTTATTTCAGGCACTGTGATGCCTCTCAGACTGATGGGTTTTCCATGTCAATCAACAAACTTGAGGAACTGATTCCACAATGATCATGTGTCCTAGAAATATTGTTTTCCCTTTTTCATTGTTATGATTTCTTATAGTTAACTGTCTTGATGCTGGAAGAAAGAACTTGACCAAAAGCAGCTTGTGGAAGAAAAGGTTTATTTTGATTTACAGACTCCAGGGGAAGCTCCATGACTGCAGAAAAAAAAAGGATGGCATGAACAGAGACTGGACATAACCTCCTGGCCAAAATCAGGTGGACAATAGCAACAGGAGAGTGTGACAAACACTGGCAAGGGGAAGCTGGCTATAATATCAATAAGCACACACCAAACAACACACCTCCAACAAAGTTCTAATTCTCAGATTGCCATCCATTGTGGATTAAGCATTCAGAACACATTAAATTTGTGGGGGAAAACCACCACATTCTATCCCTGGCCCCCAATAAACTGATAACAATGTATACGTTCTAAAATGCAATACATTCAGTTCAACTTCAAAAGTCCCCATTGTTTTTATCAGTTCAAATACTGTTCAAACATTCCCATAATTTCTAAGTCCATTAACTGAGCCATAATGCCAAAAAATACCCATAAAGGCAGAGAATAAATATTCACACTGCAAAAGATGGCATTGGACATAGTAAAGACAGATTGAACCAATATAAGATTTAAAACAAATGGGGCAAACATCAAACTGTAATTCCAAATCCAATCATTTAACTAGTGACAATTCTGCCCCACCTGCTTGGCTACTCACAATCCAGGAAAACTTCACCTACTGCTGGCAGCTCTCCTTGGCTGCCATCCTTCTGGCATTTCATTGGGTCTCCACTGCAACTTATGATTTGTCCTCATGAATCCTCCACTGGGCTTCCACGAAGGACCTTCAACAAGCCTGCTTCATATTACCCATGGACATTTCCAAAAAACACAACATGTTGCACATCTAATGGCTCAACTTTTCCTGCATTTGTTATAATCCATAGTACTGGTGTGCTAATCTAGGAAGGGAATAAAGTACACTTTGAAGAGTATGACAGTCCTTCAGAATTCAGGCCTCATCCTTCAAAAGGGTCTGTATTTTTCCTGCTATCCCAATGCAGGTCACCTGGCCCAGTCTCAATGGTTATAATCTCTCAAACAATTGTGCTGAATAGGCAGCAGTTTCAGATGAAATATTTCATTTATTTTTGTGCCATTTCCATCTGCTCACACTAATCCATTTCCATGCAAAGCAACCCTGCACACGTTCTCAGGACACAGGCAGGCAGAATGCAGCAAGCCTCCCACACATACTGTCTCAAGACCAGTCCTGGAAAAGTTCCCTCCCATCCTCATAAGACAAACCCCACAGGTATTTCCGACTCTGACAAGGATGGTCCATGAAGCAGTACTTGCAGCCCTGAAAAACATTTCTTAGGCCATGGTTTCAAATCTTTCCACATTCCTCCTACAAATCAGATCCATAATGCCACAGTATCAGGGTTCTAGGAGCAACTCCCCTCCTGGTAGCACTTTAACTGTTACAGTTAGCTTTCTAGTTGGCTGGCAGAAAGAACGTGACCATAAGCAGTTTGTGGAAGAAAGGATTTATTTTCGCTTACAAACTTGAGGTGAAGCTCCAATGTGGCAGAGAAAATGATGGCATGAGCAGAGGCTGGACATCACCTCCTGTCTAACATCAGGTAGATAACAGCAATAGGAGAGTGTGCCAAGCACTAACAAGGTGAACCTGGATACAATACCCATAAGCCTGCCCCCAACAGCACATCTCCAACATGTTTCCAATTCCAAAATTGTCATCAGCTGGGGATCAAGCATTCAGAACACATTAAGTTTATGGAAGGGGGTACCTGAATCAAACCAACACATCATTTTATTTTTTATATATTTAAAAGTTTTATTGATAGCTTCCATAATTATAGACAATAAACCATTATAATTCCCTCCTCTCCCTCCTTCATATCTCTTCCCCCTCTCAATTAGTCTCTGTTTTGTTTCAGCGTCATCATCTTTTCCTCCCATTATGTGTAGGTCTTATCAGGCACTGCAAAGTCATGACTATCAAGGCCATTTTGTGTCTGGAAGTTTGTGTTGTAAGCAGTCCTACCCTTCCTTTGGCTCTTACAATCTTTCTGCCACCTCTTCTGCAATAGACCCTGAGCCTCAGAATGTGTGATAGAGATGTCCCAGTGCTGAACACTCCATTGTCATTTCTTTTCAGAACTATGGTGTCTTTTGCATTATCCAAGGGTCACTGCCATCTGAAAATGAGAAGCATCTCTAGCCAAAAGTGAGAGTAGCATTATTATGAATTTGCTCATTTTAAAAAAGGTGCTTATAAGGCATTTTGGTGGGCATAATATATGCATTTAGCCAAACAACAGCAGGTGTTACTCCCCTAGGGCTTATGACCTCCCCCACCATAGGCTTTTGACTAATTCTTCAATACCAGACATGTATTCTCTCCCATGGAGTGGATCTTCAGTCCAATTAGAAAGCAATTGGTTTCCCCACAATAGACAAGCCACTGTTGCCCCAGTTGGCCCATGTATCCTGGCTGGCCAGTCTTAAGGCTTATAAGGTCTGCTCTGTGCAGCTGGCCTGGCACTGTTGCTGAGAGTGACCTTGAGAAAATCACTTCCCCTCTCTGGCCTCAGGCTTTCAGCCCTCAGGGTGAAAATTAAAAATGCAAGCTCCTTCCCAACTTTTTCAGTCACTGGATAAAACTCAAGCTTGTTAAAAACCAGCTCCCACCTCCAGTAGCACAGGCTGTCAGGCAGAGCTGCCTGAGAACTGGGCTAGTCCTGGATGCCCCTGCCACCTGCCACCTGCCAGTGAATTCCTGTTGCAATCCAAAACATACCGTCTCCAAATCTCCAACTGACCTTGAGAAGCTGCCACCAAGAGGTGTTACACTTGGCTGGCTGATCCTGCCTTACCTTCCCTGTCATGATCAAACTTCTCCTTAATACTGTAAGCAGAGAAAGCACCTGGAGCCACCAGCATCCAACACAGGTGACCTAAACAGCAGGTTCACGGTCCCAGCCAGCCCACAGCCTGTTTGTGAGGGAGCCAGCCTCATACTCAGTTTGGGCGAGAGCAGAGACCATACTAGAGAGGTAACAGGGCCCAACAGAGTTGATTGATAACTTTTGCCATTCTTAAATAAGCTGGGTCTTCAAAGGGAATTTGTCATATTTGATGTCTCTAGAGTTACAGTGCCCTCTTGTCTTCCTCTTCTGTCTGTCTTGGGGGCAGGGTCTCACTCAGTCCCAGGCTGACCAGGAACTCAGCATAAACCAGATATCTCAGCCTCCCAGTCAACAGGATTAAGGGTGTGAGTTGACACACACACCCTCAGGTACTTGGCTTTGTTAAGATTACCTGTTTAATCCCTGCCCTTGCATAAATACACTGTGCAGGTTTGGTTTATGTGTGTATATTGCCCATTAGCATATTAGAATTATATTTTGCTTCAACTAGCCTACTAGAGTACATACATTGCAGGCATCTACAACTCATTGGGTCACTTCTGTGGTTGCTCTGGGAGTAATATAAGAGCCATACCTGGCACATTAGGCTCCCACCTTGAAGATATATAGCTGCTGATCCACACATCAAAGAAAACAGCAATCAGGAAATCCAAATATTGAATTAATTCAAGATGCAAAAATCTCTATATTAGATATTTCCGAGGGGGCGGAGCAAGATGGCGGATGAGTAACAGCGTCGCCAGGACTCTCTTCGGAAAGGTTTGATCTCTTCAGCTGGGATCCAAACTTTGGTCACCAGCTGGACCTGATTTTGGGCCCTCCCTCCCCAGACCCTGGGCCAGAGCAGAAGGGGTTCTCCAGCAGCTCTCTGCTCCCCAGCAGAGCAGAGGACCAAGACCTTGCCCCCCCACTAGCTCCCGCCATTATCCCCTCGCTGTGGTTTCCGAGTGCTTCCCCTCGTGGGAGCACCTGATCCTCAGTCGTGCTTGTCTGCATGAACCCCCACCCCCCACATACACAGGCAGATGCTAGCCTTGGGCAGGCTAAGCTAGCTAGGTCCTGGGGCCAATCTTGAGGCAGATACCTGGGAAGCTTGAGAGGGGAGGAGGTGTCTCTCCACGGAGGTTTCTTTGCCTAACTGGGACCCAGCCCAGGTTGGCAGCTGGGCCTGTCCCTGGGCCGCCCACCCTCTCCTCAGCTTTGGGACCTCAGTGGGATTCCCCTACTGCCCTCGGCTCTGCAGGAGAGGGAGCGTGCAGCTGGACCCTCAGGCTCCCGCCTTCGTCCCCTCACGGCTGGTTCCGTTCCCTGGTGCCAATTGAGTGGCTTCCACCGCGGGAGCAACCAGTCCTCAGACTTAATCCTCTCCACGACCCCCCCCCATATACACAGGCAGACACGAGCCCTAGCTTGGTTCTGGGGTCAGTCAGTAGGCAGATACCTGGGGGCCCTGGCAGAGGCCGGTTCATCAGACGGGTACATCCCAGGAGGGCACAGGCGCTCTCCGTGAGTACCAGGGATCACACGCTACTGCCAGGAAGTAAAGTGGGCTGAATAGCACTCCTCGGGGCACCTGAGTCCCTCTTCGCTAACTGGGCATGGGCAGAAACCAACGGAAAAACGTATCTTCCCAACCCAGGGCACCAAGTCCCATTATGGAACATGAAATTGACAAGGAAGTGGAAGGAGCTCATACACAATTGCAGAGAGAGAACAATTTGACTCCTGACCACAACAGCAATGCAAATATGATGCAGTGAAGGGCTGATATGGAACTTATGAGAAAAGACATGAATGAGATGAAGCATTCTTACTCAAGCATAGACTCCAGACTGAGTTCGATGGAGAGAAATATGAACGAATTCAGAAATACATTAAGTGAATTAAAGATTAATCAACTAAGAGAAGAGCTGGATAATCAATTAATTAAATTTGATGAGGACTTAAGAAAACTTAAAAATGAATATCAGGAATCCCAAGCAAAAACAAAAATAGATTGGAAATTGGATCTCACCAAAGAATTGGAGACTATAAACAAAATCATAGCAGAAACCAATAATGAAAATGAAATATTAAAAACTTCCCTCGAAGCATTCAGTACCAGGGTTGATAATCTGGAGGACAGACTTTCAAAAGTAGAAGACAAATCAGAAGGAATTAACAAGGATGTCATAGGTTTCAATAAATTCAAGAAATCAAGTGAGCACAATTTGAGGGATCTATGGGATACAATAAAGAGGAGCAATATTAGAATCATGGGGATCCCAGAGGGAGAAGAAGCCCAGGCTAAGGGCATAGGAAATATTTTCAACAGAATTATTCAAGAAAACTTTCCCTATCTAACAAGAGAAAGTCCACTCAACTTTCAAGGGGCCCAGAGGACCCCAAACAGATTTGACATGAAGAGAAATACTCCAAGACACATTCAAATTAAGATGCCTAACATAGAAAGCAAAGAGAAAATACTCAAAGCTGCTAGAGGAAAGCAGACAGTAACTTACAGGGGAAAAGCCATCAGACTTACCTCAGACTTCTCATTAGAAACCATGAAAGCCAGAAGGGCTTGGAATAATGCTTTTCAGGGCCTAAAGAAATATGGCTTTCAACCTAGACTATTGTATCCAGCAAAGTTATCCCTCCTGATAGAGGGAGAAATGAAAGTGTTCCATGAAGTAAAACAGCTCTATGACTATTTCAAAACAAAACCACAATTTCAGAAGATCCTACAAGAGATATCCCATACAGAAGACACAAGAAATCTTCCTCAGAAGAGTACCAGAGATCAGACACGACAATCACAGTCAGTGTGCTAATAATAGCAGCACAGAAAAAACCCTCATTATCCCTTCATCATGGCAGGGCTCAAAGCAAACCTCACAGTTATATCACTGACTATAAATGGACTTAACTCCCCTATAAAAAGACACAGACTTGCAGGGTGGATCAGAAAAATGGATCCTTCCATCTGCTATCTTCAGGAAACACACTTTACTTCTAAAGACAGCAACCTTCTTAGAGTAAATGGATGGAAAACAGTTTATCAGGCATGTGGAAGTAAAAAGAAAGCAGGTGTGGCTACACTAATCTCTGACAAAATAGACTTTACACCAAAATCAATTATAAAGGATAATGACGGTCACTTCTTACTCATCAAAGGAAGGATCCACCAGGAGGATGTCACCATCATCAACATATATGCACCAAATTTGGGTGCAACACAGTTCATAAAGGAAACTCTACTCAAAAATAAAGCAGAAATAGACTCTAATTCCATCATAGTAGGAGAATTTAATACACCTTTTTCAGCTCTAGACAGATCAACCAAACAGAAGATCAGCAGGGACATAAA
>PVHP010012571.1:22261-42769 GCA_004024765.1 Zapus hudsonius
TCTTCTCAGCAGCACATGGGACTTTTTCTAAAATTGATCACATCTTATGTCACAAATCTTCCCTAAACAAATTCAGGAAGATTGAGGTAGTTCCTTGCATCATATCAGACCACAGTGCATTAAAGGTAGAAGTTAACAATGGAGCAGGATCCAGAAAATACACAAAGTACTGGCGCCTGAATAATGCGCTCCTAAAAAATGATTGGGTCATCCAAGAAATAAAACAGGAAATTCAGAATTTCCTAGTATTAAATGATGACGATAACACATCATACCAGAACTTATAAGAAACACAAAAAATTCAAGATAATTTATTTCCACCAAATACTATAAATCCATCAGAAATGACCTTCAGTGAGACTGACTTAGATGAAATGTCTGACAAAGAATTCAAAAGAATGATTTTAACTGTGCTCAAAGAATTTAAAGAAGAAACCAAAGGAATCAAAGAAGAAAACAAACTTGAGAAGGAAAACACAAGAAACCAACTTAAGGAAATAAAAGGTTGATACATGCTATGACTAGAGAAATAGAAATAAAAAAGAAATTCCATTTTATTTTTTATTTCAATTTATTTGTACCTGTGCACCAGGGTCTCTTGCCACTACAAATGAATGCCCATCTGGCTTTATGTGTGTGCCTGGGGAATTGAAGGCAGGCAGGTAGGCTTTGCAAACAAACATCTTAACTCTTGAGCTCTCCAGCCCTCTTTCATTTTATTTTTAAGGTTTTACTTTTTTATAGGAAGGGTTTAAGTTCTATGAAAAACTGGTACAGGTTTTCCATATACATGTAGGCATGGCCTCCTTTATTATCAACAGCCCTCAGGACAGCAGTGTATTTTGTTGCAACTGATGAACCAATGTGGACCCATTGTAATCATGCCGTCTCCATGGTTTACACTGGGGTTCACTTTCTATTAACATGTAGTAATTGTTCATAGTAATGGGGTTCATTGTGATATTGCCATAGATAGATCCAGCATACACTGATCAACTCCAACCTCCATTTATACACTCTCCGAACACCCTGCCTCACCTCTAGTGACAGCTAGCATACTTCCAGAGAGACTTTTTAGCTTCCTCGTTGACATCTATGAGGGAGAATATGCAAAATTATCTTTCTGTGTCAGACTTATTTCACTTAAGAGAATCAATTTATCTGCAAATGACGGGACCTCACTCTTCTTTATGGTAGAAAAATACTCTATTTTGTATATGCATGCCTTTTTCTTCCATTCTTCTACTGATGGTACCTATGTCAGCTACAGATTTAGATAATGTATAGTGTCATGTGTCATACACTTTTGTCTGAATATTTAATCCCAATTGGTGACACTGGGAAGGTTATAGAACTTTTAAAAGTGGAAACTTAACTTGAAGAAATGTGTCACTGGGGGTGGTTCTCTCACTACTTCCTGTCTGCTGATATGAAAATGTGTCACAGGTTTCTTGATTAGGCCTGTCATGCCTTTCCCTCCATAATGGACACTTCCTCTAGAATCTATAAACAGAACATAAATTCTTTCATTCCTTAAGTTGTCATTCCAGCAACAGGAGATTAATTAATACACTACCATTACAGGATCATACAGAGTGATTTCACTACCCTAAGAGCCCTCTGGGCTCTGCCTACTTTTCTCTCCCTCCTCTCTGACAGCCACTCATCTTTTTTTTTATTTTTTTGGTTTTTCGAGGTAGGGTCTCACTCTAGTGCAGGCTGACCTGGAATTCACTATGTAGTCTCAGGGTGGCCTTGAACTCATAGCAATCCTCCTACCTCTGCCTCCCAAGTGCTGGGATCCCACCATGTCCGCCTGCCACTCATCTTTTTATTGCTACCATACTTTCACTTTTCCAAGAATGTCATAGATGGAATAATACAGTATGGGACCCTGCTAAGAGGCACGGAGGATATAGGGTTACTTTGCTGAGACCAGTAGGCGTTTCCCTGTCTCCTTCTGTTAAAGGAAGTTGAGGCTGGTCTGAAACCCCGATAATCTCAAGTTTATCCTGGGCCCTCCAGCCCCCCCAACCGGCAGGCCACAGTGAGCCCTGAGATAGACAATTCAAGGCCTAAGCTCACCCCAGCTGTAACAAACCTGGACAACAAAAGTCTAAAGGTCACAGTTCCTCTGCAGCCACCTCCATCCTATACATGTCTAGAATCATGTAGAAAGCCCCCTCAGCTTATCTATGCAAACTAGGCATCCACAGGTTACTGGCTCCTGCCAATCCACTCATGAAACATCCACAAACTACCCTGCCCCTACCAATCCCCTTGCTGCCTATGTCCCTGCTTCTGCCTTTTCCTCTATATATACAACCTTTATCTGTATAATAAATGAGAGCTGTCCACTGCCATGTTCTCCCAGGTGGCTATGCCCGTCAACCTACCACTGTCACAAGACACTGTTCACTCAGCTCCATGGATGAACCGGGGTGTTAGTGTACAATGACCCCCCCCCAGGTAATCCACAGACTGCAATACAGGATGTTATCTTTCCTGATTGGCTTCTTTCTCTTCATAATAAGCACTTAAATTTTATTCATGTTGGACTGAAGAGGTGGTTCACTGATTAAGGCACTTGCTTGCAAAGCCTAAAAGCCCAGGTTTGATTTCCCAATACCCACATAAATCCAGATGCACAAAGTGGTATATGCATCTGGAGCTTGTTTGTGAAAGACCCCCAAGGTCTTTCTCGGGAGAGCGTACCCCAGTACTCAAATAACCACACCAGCAGATGCAAACGCAAGAGGATTTTTATTCTTCGGCTGCGCAGGCGGGCTCCCAGACCAATGAGTGCCAGAGAGCCCCGAGGAACAAAAGCTCCGGGTATATATAGGCAAGAACCACAAAATTATAATACAACTCAGACCACAGGACGTTTTGTATTTCCATTGGTTCTTTTGTCCTGATCTGTACAATTTTGATTGGTTATCCAGTTGGAGCCTGGTATTTGCATATTTTACCTTTTATGGAGTGTTTGTTCAGTTAAGTTTATGACTTGGGACCTCCCAGAAGGGGAGGAGGAGTGAGCCAGGAGAGGTTCTTCCATATATGGGCTGTTTTATGAAATGGAGTCAGTTTTATAAAATGGATGCTTCAGTTTGCAGTGGCTGGAGGCCTTAGCATGGCCATTCTCATTCTCTCTGTCCTTGTAAATAAATAAATAATAAATAAATATATTTTTAAAACTATTGTTTTTTTTTTGATAATTGGGGCATACCATAATCTACCCACTCATTTACTTGAGAGCATCTTGGTTGTTTTCAGGTTCTGGTAATTATGAATAAAACTGCTCTAAAACATCTAAGTACAGATTATTTGTGTGATACAGTTTTTAAGTTCTCTAGGTAAATACTAACAGACCCAATTTCAGGATCACATGATAAAGATCATATTTAGTTTCATAACAAGTAACTAAACTTTGTTTTTGATGTATACAACCCAGCAAAGAGCCCCACCTCACAGAACCAAAAATATACATGGGAGGAAGTACAACCTTGTAAATGAAGGGTGTATTAGCCAGGGTTCTCTGGAGGAAACAGAGTTGATAGAATGGATTGTAGTAAAAGGGAATTTATTGGGATAGCTTATGACAGTCCAACAATAGCAGTCTGCAGGCCCACAGGTGAAGAAACCAGTAGCTGTTCAGTCCACGTGGCTGGATGCCTCAGCAGTCCCAATCCAGCCCAGAAGGCCTGATGGCTCCCTGGGGAGCGGCTGCTCTTCAGTCCATGATGTGAGGCCGAGGAAACTTGGTTCCAATGTCCAGGAAGGGTAGGAGAGCAGGAATCGAGAGAGCAAGTCACCAACCAGTACCCAGTACCCAGCAGGTGGGAGGAGGGAAGGGAGGTTCCCTTCCTTATATCCAGTCCCCTTCTGGAAGGCCTATCCACTGGGGGGGAAGGGCTCACTCTGGAGAAGGGACCTCCTCCTTTTTTTAAAAAAAAATTTTATTGGCTTAAAATTATATATACTAACAGAACAATATGCTCAGTATCATATGTTCTTAGATAAAGCCATTGAATCCATGATGACATTCCCTCTTATGCATTATTCTCCCCTCCCCAAGACTCTTACATTCTTTCTGGCCCCTCTTCCACAAATTTTCCTAAGTCATAGTGGGTGAGTTTAAATTTTGCATAGTTATTAGGTTTTTAAGAGTCTGTAAATTTGTATTTTGGACAACTTGGGGCACCCTTGGTGCCGCTCTTCATTATCCTTCCCTAGGTTATCTGCCTTGCTGTGGGAATAGTTCTTTTGCATTGTCGTCTCACTTCCTTAGAGGTTGCATTAGTTTGAGGTGAATCGTCTCCTGCTTGGGTGTCCCCCTGTCAAGTCATGTCCCTTTGGTGGCATTCAGTTGTCCCTGGTTCGCGTTGCTTTCTGAAAAATACAAACAGAGTCTGCAGCGGAGAGTGAGATTGTTATTGGTCAATTGAGACAAATATTGCTAGGTTGGTGAGCGTTCAGAGGGTGTAGCCTTTCTGAAGACCTATGGTTAGTGAGGACTTCCCCACGTAGATGGGGTTCTTAGTCCCCATTCAGGGTTGCCTTGGGTCCCCTTACCAGTCAGGGTTCCCTGCCTCTGAACGGATCTCATAGCCAATTAGCCAGGTATTGATTACTCACCTAGGTTGGGCACCACTATTGCACAGATGGGCACTTCTTGACTTGCTTGTCTGTGCCATATAGCAGTGTGTTCTGCACTCTCAGTCCATCAGTCGGTGTAACTTGAAGATGCCTCCTACTCTCTCAGGATATCGTTGGTCTGGTGCCCATGGCAGCTCGTGTAACACCTTCCGGCATTACCCAGGTTGCCTTTCTGGGAGCTGATTTTGTTTCTGGATTCAGCAGGGTCTCTCAGTGTTGTGTGATATCAGTCTGTGGACTCTTCAGCAATAGGGTCTTATCTTTTGCCTAAGGTGGGTATTCAAGGGCTGTGACAAAAGTTTGTCTTATTTTAGGGACCATGTGGGTCACTCTGATCAACAGCTCATTGTGGGAGGTAACTACTTACTGGGTCGAGGAGCCAAAGGTCAGTGGGACCTCCTCCTTTTGTCAATCCTTTCTGCAGGCAAGCTAAGAGACTCACAAAGATTATTGTAGATTATTAAACAGGCCAAGTTAACAATAAACTTAACCATCACAGAGGGTATCAGGAAAATTGTTGTATCTATGTGCAGATGATTGAAACACAACCCTATCTCAAGCCATCTGTAAAAAATTGACTCACAAAGCATTAAATACCTAAATTTAAGACATGAAACTATGAAACTATTAAAAGAAAATACATCACAGAATTGAGACCCTGAAAGTACAGAAACAAAAGTGACTATAGACAAATGGGACTATACCAAACTCACAAGATTCTACAGAACAAAAGAAGCAACTTACAGAGCAAAGAAACATATAGAATGGAAGAACATATTGCTAAATATTCACCTGACAAAGGAGTAATACTTAGGCTATATAAAGAACTTAAAAAGCTGAACTTAAATATTCTAGTTTAAAAATGGACAAATTATCTGAACCGGCATTTCTCAAAAAAGAAATCAATATAGCCAACAAATAGACGTCTGGACTAAATGACACTATAAAACAAATGGACTTAAAAAACATCTACAGGACTTTCATCCAAATACCACATAATACACATTCTTTTCAGCAACACATGGAACATTCTCTAAAATAGACCATATGTTAGGATATAAAATAAATCTTAACAATTTCAGGAAAATTGAAATAATTCCCTGTATCTATCTGATCACAATGGAATTAAACTATAAATCAACAGCAAGAAAATCTACAGAACATACACAAACTCATGGGAATTAAACTGTACACTACTGAATGATGAATGGGTCATTGAAGGAATTAAGAAGGATATCAAAAAACTCATAGACTCAAGTGAAAATGGAAACACAATATATCAGAACCTTTGGGACACAATGAAGGCAGTCCTTAGAGGGAAACTTATATCTTTAAGTGCCTATATTAAGAAACAAGAAAGGTCACAAGTAAGCAATTTAATGCTTCAATTTAAGGCCTTGGAAAAAGAAGAACAAGATAAACCAAAAAATTAGCAGATGAGAAGAAATAATAAAGATTAGGGCAAAAATGAATAAATAGAATCCCTCCCCCAAAAAACAATACAAAGAACCAATGAAACAAAGAGTTGGTTCTTTAAAAGGATAAGCAAGAATGATAAACCCTTAGCAAATCTGACCAAAAGAAAGAAAGTATAGACTAAAATAAATAAAATTAGAGAGAAAAAGACACCATTAAAACAGATACCAAAGAAATTCAGAAAATCATAAGGACATACTTTAAGAACATATACTCCACCTAGTTTGAAAATCTGAAAGAAATGGATGATTTCCTTGATGTGTATGACCTACCAAAATCAAATCAAAGTGAGATAAACTATTTAAACAGACCTATATAACAAGCATGGAGATCCAAGGAATTATAAAAAAAATCTACTGAAAAAAGTCCAGGCCCAGATGGATTCACTGCTGAATTCTACCAGACAGTCTCTGAAGAACTAACACCAATGCTTCTCAAACTTTTCTGCAAAATAGAGAAGGAAGGAACACTGCCAAACTCCTTTTACAAAGCTAGCATAACCCTGATACCAAAAACCAGACAAAGAACAAAAAAGAAAATTACAGACCAATCTCACTTGTGAACATAGATGCATAAATTCTCAACAAAATACTGGCAATCAGAATACAAGTTTTCATCAAAAGATTCATTCACCCAGACCAGGTAGGTTTTATCCCAGAGATGCAGGAATGGTTCAACATAAGCAAATCAATAAATGTAATACACTACAGCAATGGACTAAAGAACAAAAATCACATGATCATCCCAATAGATGCAGAAAAAGCATTTGACAAAATCCAATACCCTTTCATGGTAAAAGTCCTAAAGAAACTAGGAATAGAAGGAATGTATCGCAACATAATAAAGGCCATTTTTGTCAAACTTATAGCTAATATCATACTAAATGGGGAAAAACTTGAAGCTTTTCCACTAAAATCAAGAACATAACAAGGGTGTCCATTGTCCCCAATTTATTTAATATAGTACTGGAAGTCTTGGCTATAGCAATAAGGCAAGAGATAAAAATAAAATGGGTGAAAATCAGAAAGGAAGAGATCAAATTATCACTATTTGAAGATACGATTCTATACATAAGGGGCCCTAAAGACTGTATCAGCAAACTGTTAGAGCTAATAAACACTTTTAGCAATGTAGCAGTATACAAAATCAAAGAGAAATCAGTAGCCTTTCTATATACTGACAACAAACAGGTCAAGGACGAAATCAAGGAAACACTGCACTCCCAATTGCCTCAAAAAAAAATAATAATAATAAGGTACCTTGGAATAAACCTAAACAAGGAAGTGAAGAATTTCTATAATAAAAACTTTAAAACACTCAAGAGAGAAATTGCCAAAGACACTAGGAAATGGAGAGACATCCCATGTTCTTGGATTGAAAGAATCAATATCATGAAAATGTCAATCTTACCAAAAGCAATCTACACCCTTAATGCAATCTCCATCAAAATTTCAATGGCATTTTCTTTAACCAATATAGAATCATTAAAAAAAAAACTCAATAGAAAAAAAAATCAGGGCAAGAAAAATAAGGCTGGTGGTATCACCATACCTTATTTTAAGCTACATTACAGCACCATAGTAACAAAAAGAGCATGGCACTGGCACAAAAACAGACACATAGATCAATGGAACAGAATAGAGAACTCTGATGCAAACCCAGACAGTTACAGCCATCTGATTTTTTACAAAAAGGACAAAAATATTCACTGGAGAAGAGACAGCCTCTTTAACAAATGGTGCTGGGAAAACTGGGTATCTATATGAAGAAGGATGAAAATAGATCCTTATCTCTCTCCATGCACAAGAATCAAGTCCAAATGGATCAAAGACCTTACTATCAGACCTGAAACTGCTAGACGAAAAAGTAGGGGAAACACTTCAACATATTAGTCTAGGCAAGGAATTTCTGAACATAACCCCAGTTGCTCGGGAAGTAAAACCACTAATCAACATTGAGACTTTTGTGCAGCAAAAAACACTGTGAACAGAGCAAAGAGGCAACCTTCCCAATGGGAGAAAAGGTTTGCCAGCTATACATCTGACAGAGGATTAATATCCAGGACTTGCAAAGAACTAAAAAAACAAAATAATAAGAAATCAAACAACCCAGTCAGAAAATGGGCAACAGAACTGAATAGAGTTCTCAAAAGAAGAAATACTGATGACATAAACATCTAACAACATGTTCTACCTCCTTAGCAATCAGGGAAATGCAATTTAAAACTACTCTGAGATTCTGTCTCACTCCTGTCAGAATGGCTACCATCAAGAAAACAAATGACAATAAATGCTGGTGAGGATGTGGAAAAATAGGAACCCTTTTACACTGTTGGTGGGAATGTAAACTGGTACAGCCATTGTGGAAGGCAGTGTGGAGGTTCTTGAGACAGCTGAAAATAGATTTACCATATGACCCAGCCTTACCACTCCTTGGCATATAGCCTAATGACTCTAGTCACTGCACGAGAGATACTTGCTCTTCCATGTTTATTGGGGCTCTATTTACAAGAGGGAGAAAATGGAACCAGCCTAGATGTCCCTCAACTGATGAATGGATAATGAAGATGTGGTTCATTTATACAATGGAGTAGTATTCAGCAGTTAAAAAAAAGAAATTATGAAATTTGCAGGGAAATGGATGGATCTGGAAAGGATCATATCAAGTAAGGTAACCTAGCCCCAGAAAGCCAAATATCATATGTTCTCCCTCATATAATGGCACAGCCAGTAACCATAGATTGTTACTGGAAAATTTTCAGTGCCAGAGTTGGGATACCTTCCAGCGAGTTATGGCCAGGGAGGTTACTAAGGCCCCCACAACATTATAGGCCATTGTCAATGCTTTTGGTTGCCCACCAGAATGAGAAGGTAACAGCCTATTGCTGAAGACCACATATGCTTGGGCTGCAGGTCACTGGGAAACCAAGCTGGAGCTGAGCTGGAAACCTCCTCCCTCTTAACCAGCTGACAGAATGCTGGAAAAACTATAGCTGTATGCAACCCTGTAGGAGAGAGAAGTCATCAAAGGTCATAAATAACAGTGGACCTTTCAAGCCTTAAGCCAGGCCATATGTGCCAACTGGGGCAATAGTGACACATCTATTGTGGGGGAAACCAATTGTTCTCTAATTGGGAGACCTGCTCCACAGGAGGGAAAGCATGCCTGGTACTGAAGACCTAGTAAAAACCCTATAGTGGGAGAGGTCATGAGCCCTGGGGAAGTAATGCCTGCTGTTGTCTGGATAAATGCAACTGCCTTATAAACACTTTTTTCAAAAATGAGCATACCCATACAATAATGCTACTCTCGCTTTTGGCAGAGAAGCTTCTCTTTTTCAGATGGTGGTGACCACTGGGATAACTCAAAAGACACCATAATGCTGAGAAGAAATAACAGTGGAGTGTTCAGCACTGGGACATCTTTATCACATTCTGAGGCTTAGGGTCTATTGCAGAAGAGGTGGGGGAAAGAATTTAAGAGCCAAAGGAAGGGTAAGACTGCTTACAACACAAACTTCCAGACACAAAAGGGTCTTGATATTCATGACTTTGCAATGCCTGATAATGCCTACGCATAATGGAGGAAAAGATGATGGCACTGAAACAAAACAGAGACTTGAGAGGGGGACTTATTGAGAATAAACTTATTAAACCAAAGACTAATTGAGATATGAGGGAGGGTGATGAGGGAATCATAAGGGTTTATAGTCTATAATTATGGAAGCTATCAATAAAATGTAAAAAAAAAACTTATAATGGTATGTCCTCCTACCATAGTTAGAAGAGATATCATCAACAATAAAGCAAAAAGTAACAAATGTTGGTGAAGATGTGAAGGAAATAAGTGTTCATATACAGTTAGTGGAACTGTAAAATACTATCACTGTGATGAAAAATATTATGGAGGTTCATAAGTAAAGTAAGTAAAGTGAAAATGGATCTACCATATCATCCAACTATTCCATTTCTGGGCATGTATCTAAGGGAAGTAAAATCATCATACCAAAGATATACTGCATTCCTACCTTTATTGAAGCACTCTTTACAGCAGCTAAGATACAGAATCAACCTGAGTGTCCATCAACAGGTGAATGTACAAAGAAAACATGATACATACAGTGGAACATTATCCAGTCACAGAAAGAATAAAATCCTATTATTTGCAGAAAAATGGATGGAGCTGGAGGGGATTATGTTAAATCAGATACAGAAAAATAAGTGCCACATGTTCTCTCTCATATGTGGAAAATAAACAGTAATTCAACCTGAAAGCAGAAGTGAGATGTGCATCAACCAGGAGAGGGGGAGAAGCTCAAGGGAAGGGTGGCTGATGAGAGAAGAAAGTCACAGAAGGAAGAATAAGTTCTGGTGTTCCACAGCATACAGGGATGACTATAATTCACATTAAATCATTATATGTAAACCTAGAAGAGAGAAACTTGAATTCTCCAAGCCTAAGGAATAATAATAAATGCTAATTGCCATGATTTAATTGGTGCATGCTGAGTATATTGAAATATCACACTGAACCACATTAAAATGTGCAACCGATATGTCTAAAAATTAAATATTTTAAAAGAATTTAAGATAGCAGTTTTCATTAAAGCCTGATTTGATCTATTTAAATGTCCATTTGCAGATGAATTGATGAAAAAGATGAGGTTATGCACACAATGGTATAATATAATAAAATGAAGAAGAAAGTCCTGTCATATTCTACGTGAATAAACCTCAAGGACACTGCTGTGAAATGTCAGTCACAGGGCAAGTACTGCATCATCCCACTGTCATGAGGAACCTAAATATTCAAACTCATGGAAACACAGAGCAGAATAGTTGCCAAAGGAGGGGGACAACTTAGAGAATTTTATTCAACAGGTATATGAAGTTTAAGTTATGCAAAATAAAAATGTTCTAGAAACCTGCTCTGCAAAATTGTATTTAGAATTAGTGGTACTGTACTGTATACTTATATTTTTGCTAAGAAAGATTTCACATTTAATTAAAAACTTCAAGAGGTAATTGCTAAACAAAGCAATTTATAAGTCATAAAAATCAGAGCTCCACCACCAGGATTGGGGGTTCAGGTAAATCACAGGATTAAACAACCTCCTGAGCAGGAGTCATGTGTTGTGTGTGGTCTTAGTGGACAGTTCAGTCTGTAGGCCCGCTAGTTTGTACTGGTCTCTAAGCAGAGAAAAGCCAGCCTTCCCACCTTGCATTCCTGGGACAGATAATGCTCCATTGGTTCAGTGTGGCCAGCGAGGGCTGTCAGTAATCCTCCAGCTTTGAGGTTTTGTTGAATCATTAAAGACATTTTTATTCTTGGCACATTTCATAAACCTGGGCCACTGTGGTAATAATGGCTTACCTCAAACGATATCTTCTGAAGGCAGCCTGCTCAACTCCACAACTCCCTTGATGGTTAAAATTCTGTCCCTTATCTGAACCTACCCAAGTCCTGAAAAGAAGCCATGCCTGGAACCAGACCACTGTGTGGACCACCCTCACAGCTCAGCTCGAGCACTGGTAATACTCAGACAGGCAGTAAGGACTCGTGCCAGACACTTTCCTAAAGTGCAAAATAATAGTGGTGATGGAAAACGTGATTGATCAGCCAGCTATTTAAAGACAGACTCTTTGCTAAACAATGGAACTCATGGATGAGAGAAAACACATTTTTTTCTCTTACTTAAGGCGCTCTTGGGGGTAAGGCACAGGGTGAAGACTGAGATACGAGGAGGGAATGTACACAGAGCAAAAACAACCACAGCATGATTTAATGGAGGAGAGCCTTGGCAGCCAGAAATGTTTGCCAATTCAGGTGTAAAAGGCTGCCCATTTTGCTTCCCCAAAGAATTTCTGACAGAAATCCCATCCTTGTTTTCTCTGCCATGAGACTTCTCCAAACTGTTAGCAGAAATAAACCATTTCTGACCAGATGTTTTGTCCCAGCATCAAGAAAATAACTGCTACAGAGACAAAATTCAGCGCTCACAGTAGGGCCCAAGCCTGAGTGCAGATCTGCAAAACTGTCAAACCCATGAGCTGCCCAAGCCACGCCCAAGACTGCCTTTCCTGGAACAGTCACATGACTGAGGGACCAACTTGGAAGAAATGGAAACTCCAGGACCCCTGATGGTTAGATTTGGAGCCTGCCTCTTCCCCCTCTTCCTCCTCTCCTCTTCTACCTCCTCCCCCTTCTTCCTCCCCCTCCTCCCCTCTCCCTCCTCTTCTTCCTCTCCCTCCTCCTCCTCCTCTTCTTCCTCCTTCCCCCAATCACAGATGCTTTACCTCCCAGACTCAAGATTCATTGCTGCTGGTGGTCAGGCCAGGACCAAGCTCTCTGGGGACCATGTTTGAGGAGCTTGGTGACTCAGGGCCTCCACCCTAAATTCCTATTAAGCACTCTAGATTTAATAGCTGCTATTAATACAAATTAAGCATGAAGCTGAGGAGAACACAGCTCGGAGGCTCCAGTTCAATGCAGGACTGAAGGACAAACAGAACAGCTATTTTTAATCCTGGCAATGTCAGTGGGGAGAGAGCAGCCTGGCGCTGCACGTGTCTGTTCCTGCGGCTGCGAATTGTGTTCTTCACATCTTCAAATAAACATCCTTTGTTTTCAGCTCACAGCGTGTGACGAAGGTAAACCTTCCCATCCTTGAGAATGGAAACTCCAAACTCTTCTCTTCACAACACTTGTCCTACAGAACCTAAGAGGATGCCTGAGGGAGGAACTGCCAGCAGGTGCCCGGGCAGGGCTTGTTCTTACACTTCCTCTGCAGACTCCTGCTCCACACTCGAGGCTCTGGCTTGGCTGACAGGGGTCCCTGTCACCCAAGGACTTCAGAGGCAGCTCAGAAGTAGGCAAAACTCACCACTCTGGCATTCTTCTAGGCCAATCACCAGCAATCATTTCCTCTGAAAGCCAGAGTACACATTGCAGGCTTTGTGGGCCCCAGGATCTCCACAGAGACCACTCAGCTCTGTAGCTAGAACACAAGAGCAGCCAGAGACTACACATCCAGGTGCATGCATGACGACATGCCAATAAAACTCCATTTACACACAAAATAAGTGTGGGCCACATTTGTCCCATAGGCCATGTCTCCCACTTCTGTCTGATTCAGATTTCTGCCCTAATAGAGATACTTCTGTGATGAGTATACTCGGTCTTTTATGAGCATAACTACAATGTATCTGTTTGCCTCACTGGGACACTGGTACTCATGAAGGAAAAATTGCATGTCATCCTAGTGTAGGATCTCGCCACCCCATGTCTGGGTTGGCCAAGCCTGGATCACATGCATGGGGTGCTACTGTAATCAGAACTTTTGCTGAGAAGTTCCTCTGCATACTTTGTACCAGCCATACACTGAGATCTTTATTTGTTCTAAGAATCCGAGAATGTGCATTACGAGCACTGCTAATGAATGCTCCAGTCTATACTGAGTTAGGGGAGATGTTTATTTAAGCCAATCTTCATTCTCACAGCTTCTTGAAAAGCCCCTTGCCTTCCTTGAGTTGGGTGATTGCTTTGGCCAAGGGAGCTGAGAGGCCCTTAAGGGAGGAGACACTTGAAATGACAGAAATGGCACACTTTCTATTTAAGTACTGCAAGATAGTAGAGCGCCTAATCACACATGTGGAATGGGATTTGGACCATCCACCATCCATGTCTGGACAACCAAGGGAGGGCGATGATGAACAAATAGTTGCTTGCTGTCAAAACTCTGTCAAGTACACCACTGTGGGAAAGAGGTAGGAAAGGCCCGCCATTCCCCACCCACCAGCTCCCCACTCCAGGCCTGCAGGATGCAGACAAGGCTTCAGTCCAGCAGGCAGCAAGGCTCGGGGGACAGGGAGCTGATCTCCACCAACATTGTTTCCAAGCATGAAATCATGCTCCAACTAATTAATTTAACGATAACCAAGACCAGATCTTGGCACTGTCCCTGGCTGCCATGGAAAGGTAACGCAGTGCTTGAGAAGCACACACTCAAGGCTCTGAAGACCGACAGTGAAGCTCCCATGGAATGTGTATCAGGCTACAATCTGCCAAGGCGATCACCCGTGGCCAGTGTTAATAAGCTGAATGTGCAGGTGCTCTGCGTCCCCTGGACATGCGTCTTGTGGAGAGGGCTTACCAGAGTCCTATTTTGAGCTTCAATGTGCCTCACATGCCTGCGTGGGTTGGGAAAGGTGGCTTTCTCCTTAGAACTCTGGCCCCTGTCTTCAAACCATAGAACTTCATTTCATCCCTTCAGTTGTCTGAGTTTACCCATTACATGACTCCCATTCCACAGTTTAAAACAGGAATGGGATTTGGGTCAAGATAATACTGTAAGCACATCACTTCAAGTCCCAATTGCCTTCAGTCTGAGCACAGAGTAGTGACCAATGAACTACAGAGAGAAACTGCTAATATCACAGCAGGTCAAATTCAAGGGGACTGTGTGTGAAGATGAAATATGGAAGAGAAATCCAAATTGGTGAGTAGACTGTCTTGCTCTGCTCACTGTTAGTCTGGGAGTGCTGAGAGATCTATTCTGATAGGATAAGTGTGGAGTAAGTGCTGAGAGCTCTATTCTCATAGGATAAGTGTGGAGTGAATGCTCTGAACACGAAGTGAGGAACCCATGGCCAAAGAGTTTAAGAAAGATTTTCTTCTAAAAAGGAAATCATTGATGAGAAAAATCTTCATGTTCTACCTATGCCTTACTTCTTCTCTGTGTAATGGAAAGTTTCCTACAGCTAAGACAGTCTCATTCAAATATGTAGAAAATAACAGACACATACCTTGTTGGACTCCTCAGTGAATCCTGAAGCAATTATCCTCTGTGTCTTAAGGTAAAAAAGAAATGCCATTATGGGACATATGCTGTTGGTTGGCTTACCCCTTGCACTAAGTCAAATGATTCCTAACTGAAACAGTGTGTGTGTGTGTGTGTGTGTGTGTGTGTGTGTGTGTGTGTGTGTATTCGCGAGTACACATACACAGGACTATAGAGACATGAGGTAGCTTTTCTTTTATATAATGAGCCCAGAAAATAAAATTTCAAGTCACATGAGGAAACCTGTTGTAGTCAAAGGTAGAAAACAAAATTACTTAATAAATAAGCATGAATTCACCTCAGTTGAAAATAAAATTATAAACAGTCTGAGAGATTAAATAAATGTTTAGGATTCTCAGTGAGCATATCAATAATAGAGATATAAATTCAGAGAAAAAATCAGGTAGAAATAAAAACAATAGCAATCTACTATGCTATTGAAAAGATGAGATGTTTTAAAATTTAAATATGCAGTTTAAAATAAACTCAGTGAGTGAAATTTATTCTGTTGGACATAAGATAAAATTGACTAAGAAGAAATGACCCAGAAGAAGTAAAAATAAGAAAAAATAATCCATCTAAGAGATAGGGAAATTAATCAGCAAAGGAATGTCTGAAGTGATGAAGAACAATTTCTAGGATTTAAGAAAGATTTGTGTTCTCATAATAAAAGTTTTCTCTGGGGTAAAAGGATGACTTAGCAGGTAAAGGCACTTGCTTGCAAAGTCATCCAGCCTGTGTTGCAATTGCATAAAAATATTTTTATAAATCTTGTTCTGAATTCAACAAGGTAAACACAAAAGAATCCAAATTGAACATGTCATAGTGAAAAAAGAAAAAATGAAAAGTATCCAACTAAGAAGAACTAAATAAGACGCCGCAATGAGATGGTCCTGGGCTGCCCCCACCATTCCCAACCTGTCCCCTTCACTACTCTGATTTTAGCACAATGGCTTTGCTAGCTAGCGTTCTTTCAAAATATTCATGGTATTCATAATTTTCATTCCTGTCCTCACTCTTGTCCCCACGTTTTCTTCAATATTCAAAACCGTATTCATATTTATTATATATATTTTCCTATATTTATATAGGATATTATGTGCCTCAGTTACTTTAGATGTGATGCCCTTATGTTAATAACATATGGGCTATTCACAGGCAAAAGCTACAGTGCTGACACACTTGATTGCTCTCACAGAGCTTCAAAGTTGGCTGCTATAAGTAGTCTTCTGTTCACTCCTGGTGGTCTTTTTGAGTGACTAGGAAAGCAACTGGACAGTGTATCAAATACACGTTCAAATAAATCCAAAGGTAACACCTGAAAACAAATGTGAGGAAAGCTCATCCAGGAAGCTCTCCTGTTTATTAGATGAGGACTCTGGAGGCATCCTCAGTACCTAAGGAACTGGCAAGGGACAGAAGTTGCATTTCCAGCCCCTTGGCAAAAGTCCCTAATCCCTGATCTTCTAGAGCCAACCAAGGGTTACATACATGTGGGGGTGTGGCTTGGAGTCTGAGCACTAGTAGCAGGATAAAAATCTAGCGGTGTAACTGACTTTGGCACATTCCCTTGCCTTCCTAGGTAGTCACTTTTCCCATTTCCTAATAAATCTGGGAAGAGGGGTTGGCTCATTACAAGCAAATCAACACTTCCTGTCTTTTTACCAGGCATTACCAATGAACCTGCGGCAGGGAAAAGTCTTCATGACTGAATGCCTGAGCCATTCTATAGTAGTGACACAATGAGAATGCACAATTGGGTGCTATCATCAAACTCAGCACATCAAGATATACATCTTCAGCTTTTTTTTCTTCTTTACTTTGAACCATGAGGCCAGTACTGATCAGTGATGTTGTTCAAAGAAGAAGCAAATAATTCCCTATACTAGCATTTCTTTCTGAGCTATTTTGTTAGGCTTGCAGAGTCTGGCAGACAGGTTACTGCCCCTTTTCTTGGTTTCTCAAAAATAAATCACATTCACAACAGCTTTAAAATATATAACATAGCTAGGAATAAATGTAACTAAAGAGGTAAAATATCTCTACATGAAAACCAGAACATACTAGATATCCACCAATAGATGCATGGGTAAAGAAAGAAGGTATATATATACAGAGAACATCAAAGAAAAAAACTGAAGAAGACACTAGAAGAGATAAAAAGTACCCATACCTTTCTCTAAAACATTAGAATGAATTAGAAGAAATAATATTGTAAAACTAGCTAACATCAAAAATGATTTATAAATTCAATGCAATCTTCATCACAATTTCAATGGTATTCTTCCTAGAACTTGAAAAAAATGTAGAAATCACATGGGAGCACAAAAGATCCCTAAGAGCCAAGGTAATGATAAGCAGAAAAAGCAATCATGGTGTATGACAATACCTGTTCTCAGGTTACATGACAAAGCCATAGGAACAAAACTGTATAGTAGTGCACAGATGTAGAGCAATAGAACATATCAAAAGATCCAGGAACAAACTCACATAGCTATTACCATTTAATTTCTAAGGTTTTGAGAAATCTGGCAATCCAAATATAGGAGAATAAAATCAGACACACATCTCTCACACAAAAATAAACTCAAGATGAGTCAAAGACCTCAACATAATACCTAAGATTTTGGAAGTTCTAATAGAAAACAGAAGGTAAAATATTTAAGGTATAGGGCTGGTGTCGTAGTCAGGCACACTCTGCTGGAATGAATCTTCAAACCAGGCACAGTTTATGGGAGGAAAGGATTTATTTGTAGCTATAGATACAGGGGAAGTTCCAGAATGCAAAAGAGGCTGGTCCTCATTCACAGGTCCAAGCAGGGAGAAAAACCCATTACCAACACCACACATATAGAACAGGGAACAGGCAAGGGGGGGCAGGAGAGAATTTCTTCCTCTTTACATAGCTTTAGGGTGGGGTCTTGCAACCCTATCCCAGACTTAATGGCGTCCTGAGTCTCTGGAATTTCCTTCCTGCATGGCCCACACAGGAAAGGATGTTTACTTCTAGCTTCTTTGAGCTTCTTTACATCCTGCCCCTTGCTGAGAGGCTGCCTTCCTGTAAACCTGCTCAGAGATCCACCCAAGATAATTAAAATGATCAAGTTGACAACAAAACCTAACCATCACAGCTAGAGAGATGACTCAGTAGTCAAGATGTCTGTTAAGCCTAATGACCTAGGTTCAATTCTCCAGCTCCCATGTAAAGCCAGATCCACAAAGTAGCACATTACACCTGGAGTTCATTTGCAGTAGCTAGATGCCCTGGTATACCAATTCTCACTCTCTCTCTGTCTCTCTCTGCTAGCAAATAAATAAATAAAAAACATTTAAGCATACTGTTTAAGGTACGGTATAAGGAAGGATTTTCTCAAAATTCTTTGACAGCACTGGAAATGATCTCATCAACCAGTGGAATTCCATGTCACTAAAAGGCTTCTGCAGATCTAAGGAAACCATCACCAGCCCAGAGAACAGCAAAGAAACTTTGATCACTATACATCAGCAGGTAATTAATATCTATTGCATATAAAGAACTACAAAAATTAAATCCCCAACAGTCAATTACCATATCAGCCAATCAATAAATGTGCTAATGAACTGAGTAGACAGACATCAAAAGAAAAAATACAGTCAATACATATTTGCCAAATGGTTTTATATCCTTAGTCATCAGGGAAATGCAAATGAAAATTGATTTGGGATTCCATCTCATTTCAGACAGAATGGTCATCATCAATTAAACAAATGATAAGAAACACTAGTGAGGACATGGGGGGTGGTGATGGGGAAGGAACCCTTTTCACCACTGGTAGGAATGTAAACTGGTTAAACCACTATGAATGTCCCTGTGGAGATTCCTCCAAAAAAAAAAAAATTAAACTGCCATATGATCCAGCTAGTTCCAGGTAATGTTCAAAGGTCTAAGCCAATGTACCACAGAGATACATACACACCTTTGTTTATTGCTGTCACAATAGCTAAGAAATGAAATCACAGAATAAATATAACCAAAGAGGCAAAATATCTTGAATAAAAATTGTAAGCCACTTTCTCCACTCTCATAGTTCTTTCCCTACTTTTGTGACACACACACACATACACACTCAAATTTAAATCTAAATTCTGCATATGAGAGAAAAGATATAGTATTGTCTTCCTGAGACAGGCTTATTTTTTTAACATAATGACCTTCCTGCTATTATAATAATTTCATTTTGCTTTACAGCTGAAAAAGCTTTCTCCAAAAGGATATGGCTGCACCTCCTTTTCTGTCCTTTCATCTCTCCATGGACATCTAATGTGACTCAATTCCCCAGTGTCCATGTAAAGCTACAGGCACAAAGTGGTGCATGCATCTGGAGTCTGTTTGCAGTGGCTAGAGGCCCTGGCATGTCCATACTTTCTGTCTCTCTTCTATCTCTCTTTCACTCTGCTTGCAAATAAATAAATAAAATTTAAAAAGAAACCTTTTTTCACCAAGAAAAAGCCCAGATAGCCTCAGAATTGAATTTACCAAACACTTAAAAAAGAATCAATACCAGCTGGGCATAGTGGCACACATATTTAACCCCAGCACTGGGGAAGCAGAGCTAAGAGGATCACCAAGATTTCCAGGCCACCCTGAGACTACATAGTGAATTTCAGGTCAGCCTGGGCTAGAGCGAGACCCTACCTCAAAAACAAGAGAGAGAAAGACACCAGCAAGTCAAGAAATGCTCATTTGTGCAACAGTGGCTCTAAACCTAGGAGGGTAATCAATGGCTTAATGATTGGCTAAGAGATCTGCTTAGTGACAAGGAACCCTTAACTGGAACTGGAATCCACAGCATAATCCTATGGGGACCAAGATCCCGGGCTCCTAGGGGAAATTCCCACTACCAGAGAGCTACAGAGAGGGTATACCCATTAGGAGCTAGCCAAAATAGCAATGTTGTCTCGTTTAACCTATATTGATCTCACTCTCTGATGGGGACTCTGTATTTTTCAGAAGGCAGTGAGAGAGCCTGGGACAACTCAATTCCACCAACAAGACATTATATGATGGCTGACATCCTGGCAGTAGACAAACCACCCCTGGCCTTCACACAGGGCCCAAATGAAACCTACATAAAGTGACGAGATAAACAGGAGACCAGAGCAAGTCTGATAATCCATGAAAGGTCAATAGAGACAGACATCAATGATACCCAACACAACCCAGGGCAAAGATCCAGAGATATGTAAGACCTCATCAACAAAGCTGACTCAAAATTCATCCACTATGACTCAGGGAACAGAGGGGAAGAGGGGGTGAAGAATGTAAGAGCCATGGTAGGGGAGAATATCCAGAGACGTTGCCCCCTCAGCATCAAATACACAAAGGAGGAAGAAGAAAAAAAAGAAAATCTGGCTACTTCTGGTGCAGTTCATATCCCCCTAACCTATGAACAGATTCAGTTTTAGCACTGAGGAAGGACCACAGTGGGTGGGGTACAGAGAGGAGGAAAACAGGGACATCTTCACAAGATTTGATCATGCAATGTATATACTTA